>JAGFNQ010000422.1:175446-482151 GCA_024364735.1 Boesenbergia rotunda | reverse complement strand
GAAACAAAGGGTTACCAATTCTATCATCCCTTGGAACAAAGGTGTTTGTTTCAAGGCATGCTGTATTTCTGGAAAAAGAATTTCATTTACAAGAAAACAGTCGGAGTGGCATTGAACTTGATGAAGTTCAAGAAACTCCAATAGACATTTCAGATGTAACGCCCCAAAATTTCCACTTTAAGTCCTTAAAGTCCTTGAAATTAGTTAGAAATGTTTTAGAAATATTCTAGATATTTTTAGGAATTTTTAGAATATTTTTAGGGAATTTTCCGAGTCCGTTTAGTATTTTTATTAAAAGAAATAGAGTTTTCGGCAAAAAGTTGCCTGGATGAGTTTTGAACCCGAGACCTCCCGTGGGATCAACGACTTAAGTTGGTCGGGTTAACCAGGAGCCCCAGCAGGGGTGTGCTGAAAGAAAATAGAGAGATATTAAGTTAAGTTATAAGTTGGACTTAAATACCCTAAGTATAAATAGATAATTAAGGAGAGAAATTTTATTTTTCTTTCAACTAAACCCTCTCCCTCGCCCAACACCCACGCACGCCGCCCCCTCCTCCTCTCTTGGGCGAAAACACACCAAGCCCTAGGGCTCTCCTCCGATGGCCGACCAAGGCTCTCCTCCGAGAGATTTTTCGATATTCGGAATCCCCACGACGAGAGGAACGCGTGAGCGCGAAGAAATCTCCGAGACTCCGAGTTTATCCGGAACCTCCGACGCCGTTCTTGGTTGTAAGTCCAAGATATCAAGGTAAGTACTGCTCACCTGCAGTAAGAGGCGGTTTTTCCGCAAGTTTTTCCCGTTAGAAAGTTAAAAGTGCAATTTTCCTTGAGTTTATGATTTTGCATGTAACTCTAGTTTAATCCATGCTTGTATAAGTTCGATTAAGTACCTTATATGAAGTTAGGGTCTAAGAAAAGTTATGAGAAAAGAAAAGAGAAGATAAAGATAAGAAAAGAAAAGGCCAACGCCTTAAGAAATCCCCAAAAGTCAAGACTTAGGGATTTGGGCACACAAGGTGCTCGTGAAAATGCCATAGCATTCAAGATAAGAAAAAAAGTAAGTATTTTATTTTCTAAGGCCAGTACCCGGCGTCCAAGGGCGTCGTTAAAGAAATCCAGGTGTCCAATTCCAAGGTCTTGGCCCTGGTAGACCAAGGTCTGCTCTATTAGGATTGGTGGCTCGCTACCCCAACCTTTTAGGGAACGCGCATAAGATGGTACTTACGTCTTAAGTGGATCCAAGTGAGTTATTATTTTTAAGTATATGCTTTAGCAAAGTTTTCTAAAGTTTAAAGAAGTTTTCTAAAAGTTAAAGGAAGATTTAAAGTTAAAGAATTGCTAAAGTTCAAGTTAAGCCAAGAACAAGTAAGTTGAGACTTATTAATGCTTGAGTATACATGGTTTAGTTTTCTTTTAAGCATAAAAGTATCTCATGTGATTTCACATTGTTTAAAAAGCATGTTTGCACATTTTCGAGATTTTGTGAGCTAGATAGTACTTACTAAGCTTTTTGCTTATTAGTTGCATTTCCTCTTGCTGCAGGTTAAGGTAAAGGCAAGCAATTCTGAAGGAAGGCGACAAGGCGGTGCTGAGTGACGTGTGTGTGGTGGCTGTCCTTGGAGAGGTCCTTGGGACAAGATAAATGAAGGACTTAAAGTGCATTTATTATAAAGTCTTAGTTTAAGTTAGATCATATAGCATTTATCCAAGTATTTACGTTTTAGATATTTTGCATATCCTAAAACCATGAGTAAAGATTCCATGTCATTTTATTTAGCATACATATCCTTATGATTGCATTGGATGAGTATAAGTGTGAGTAGTTTTGAATATTGATACTTGATGGAGCTATTTGATGCATGTGCCAAGATATTGTGAGTTTCCCTTTGAATCAAGTTTTTATTGCTATAAATATGCCTAGAAAAGTTGCATTACATTCCAAAATGCTTTAGTAAGGTGTAGAACATGTGTTTTGGTATTATGAATGCATAGGAGTTAAGTTTGGTACAAAACTCTAGTTTAAAGTTCATATAGATTTTCATAACTTAATTTCTTCCGCAAAAGTTCTAATTTCGAGTTTATGAAGTTGTTTTGATTGGCTAAAATATTTAGGAAACTAGTATAGAGTATAGAAATGGTGTTGTGTCTTTGTATGGCTTGAAACTATAAGTTTGGTGGACCATTGAGACAAGGTTTCGAATCTGAATTTCAGATTTTCAGGCGTGCCAGTCGACTGGTTCAGTATCAGTCGACTGCCCTATCGAACGGCAGCTTCTGTTCGATGCATCAGTCGACTGCCAAGAGGCCAGTCGACTGGTGCCGCACCCAGAAACATTCTGTGGCCGATACCAGTCGACTGGTTAGATGGCAGTCGATTGGTACCATTGCAGTGAAGTTCTAGAGAAAGGAAGTATGCCATTGTATCATGCATGACTATTAGAGTTAGAATATCATCCCTAGATGAATTTAAAAGAAAAAAAAAGAAGTTCCGCATTCTTAGTCGTGCATTAGAGTCAAGAAGTAGATAAAGTAACGATCCGTCAAAGGTGGAGAAGGTCGGTCGCTACAACAGAGACACCTAGTCTGGACCCACAACCAATAACTCATAATGATGAGCTATCAGTTGAACCTAAAACAACACCACCTCTTCGTAGGTCTGATAGGACACGCAATATTCCCGAGAGATACGGATTTCTCATAAGTGAATTGAACGACGTGTTACTCATTAGTGATGACGAACCTATCAGTTATGAAGATGTTCTGAAAAGTTCAGAAAGGGACAAATGGCTTGAAGCCATGAAGTCGGAAATGGATTCCATGTATGAAAATCAAGTATGGGACTTGGTTAACCCACCAGAAGGGATTAAGCCCATAGGGTGCAAGTGGGTTTTCATGAAGAAAACCGACATGGAAAGTAATGTTGTTACCTTTAAGACTAGATTAGTGGCAAAAGGATATCGTCAGAAACAAGGAATTAATTATGACGAAACCTATTCCCCAGTAGCTATGCTTAAATCCATTCGGATGCTCCTAGCCATAGCAGCTCATTATGATTATGAGATATGGCAAATGGATGTGAAAACAGCTTTCCTTAATGGAAACCTGCTTGAGGACGTATACATGATACAACCTGAAGGTTTCAAATCGGTTGATAAAACCAAAGTATGCAAGCTTCGACGATCCATATATGGACTGAAGCAAGCATCAAGGAGCTGGAACATCCGTTTTGATGAGACAATCAAAGAGTTTGATTTCTCACAAAATCCTGATGAACCTTGTGTGTACAAGAAGGTTAGTGGGAGTGCAGTCATATTCCTAGTGTTATATGTGGATGACATATTGCTTATAGGAAATGATATATCAATCTTACAGTCGGTTAAAATTTGGTTGTCCAAAACTTTCTCCATGAAAGACCTGGGAGAAGCAACCTATATCCTTAGGATTAGAATCTATAGAGATAGATCAAAACAGTTGCTTGGTCTTTCGCAGTCTACATATATAGACCGAGTGCTAAAAAGGTTTAGCTTGTCGGAATCCAAGAAAGGTTACCTTCCTATCAGGCATGGGATCAACCTATCAAAGTCTATGTGTCCGCGCATAGAAGACGAGAGGATTTGCATGAATAAGATTCCTTATGCATCCGCGATAGGATCTATCATGTATGCTATGTTATGTACTAGGCCCGATGTATCGTATGCTCTGAGCGTCACGAGCAGATACCAGTCTGATCCAGGAATGGATCATTGGGCGGCTGTCCAGACAATTCTTAAGTACTTAAGAAGAACTAAGGATGTGTTCCTAATATATGGAGAAGGAGATATGGTAATACGTGGGTATACAGATGCCAGTTTCCAGACAGATAAGGATGACTCCAAATCTCAGTCTGGATACGTATTTACTTTGAATGGAGGCGCAATAAGTTGGAAGAGTTCCAAGCAAGACACTGTAGCGGATTCTACCACGGAGGCGGAATATATTGCGGCTTCTGAAGCAGCAAAAGAAGCAGTCTAGATCAAGAAGTTTGTCTCGGAACTTGGTGTGGTTCCAACCATTGATGAAGCAATACCGGTTTACTGCGATAACAATGGAACTATTGCACAAGCAAAGGAACCAAGGTCTCATCAGCGATCCAAACACGTGCTTCGCCGCTATCATCTGATTAGAGAGATTATAAGTAGGAATGATATACATATTGAGAAAATTCCCACTGAATGGAATTTAGCGGATCCTTTTGTTGGGACCGGGTGCATGTCGACAAGGATACGGGTTCGTAAAATTTTAAATTTTTACGTGCAGCGGAATAATTAGCATAAAATAATTTCCTAAATTATTTTAACCACGTATCTAGCATGCAACCTTATGATGTGTTGACATAATCATAAATTAAAACTTTGCGGAAAAGTAAACTAATTTATTAAGTACCTCTCGTAACTCGAAGTAAGGGACGAGATCCAACCGTAGCGTCCCATGGAAGCTCCGCCTCTATTCGCGTCCACGCCGAGTTCTCTTCGGGATGACTTCGCAAAGCCACGAGTTTTGTGCCGACGAGAACTACTAGATTCTCCGAAGACACAACTAGAAGATCAAGAAAGAAGAAAGGAAACTAACCACCAAGAATCGGAATCCAAATTCCGGGAAGGAAGGAGATGTGATCCACTTCTTCTTCTTCTTGGTTGGCTTCTCCTTGGTGATGGTGACTCACGGCAACCTCAAGGGAGGTTGAGGATGCGCCGGCCCTAGCTTGGACAAGAAGCGCCGGCCCTAGCTTGGAAGATGGGCGCCGGCCCTAGCTTGGGAGAAGGGAAGAAGAGAATAAGAGAGAGAGAGAGAGAGGAAGCTTCTAATCTCTTGATTACTCAATTGAAATTAAGGGCTTGCCTTTGATTCCTTTATATAGTAGCTTCTCCCTTGCCAAGTCTCCCTCTTAACAGAATTAATGGAATTAGTTATCATAACAAATTTATCTAATAAAGTTTCTTATGACTTATTCCGTTATTTTAGTTTTTATTATAACTAACTTTATAATAAAACAAATTCTCTTTCCCTTTTAATTATGGAATAAATTTGTATAAAATTTTCTTATCATGGATAAATCAATTCATAATTGATTTTATAAATTAAAATTAATCCAATTCATGGTTCATTTTAAATTCCATAAAAAGAATAAATTTACTACAAATTTCTTTATAAATATCTTTATATAAATTTCATTATATATCAATTTATTTATCCATAATTTATAAAACAAATCGCGCTAGATTTATTTTATTAATTAAACCAATTAAATTGGTTTATCCCCTTTTTAATGGCCGGCCAAACCAAGAGGGTGGACACCCTCTTTGGCCGGCTAAACCAAGCCGTTTCCATCGCGAATTAAACTCATTTAATTCGCCCAATAAGCCTTTAAAAGACTTAGCCATTTTAAGTTTCCGTTGCGCCTCTGATTAACTCAGATTTGACTTATTTCTCTTGATCGGAAAATCCAATTTTCAACTCGTTTTAAATCCCTCAGATTACTCGTAGTGCGTGTGACTAAATAGGCTTTCGATTTATGTTGGCCGTCTATAATCAACTAATTATAGAACGATCATGAGTGGCACCTAGTAGTACATCATGACCCCCAATTAATCGAAAGGTCAATGGTTGACCTCAGAAGTAATTCTGAAACCCTTCAGCAGCTTTAATGAATCGTGCCTCATTCCCTTAACCAACTTATATCCACTTGGTTCAGGACATGGTCTGTTTGTGTCAGTCCCCACTAGACTGACTACGTCACACCTAGCCCAAGTAATGTCTTTCTCGTCCTTTGGATTTCTAATTACTCTCATGTATTTAAGAGACTCGCACTCTAAACATGATATACTCTGGCCAGAGGTTTTGAGTAACAATCCGACGATAGGCCTGGGTATACATCTCCTTGCAAGGAGTGGTGAATCCTTTGTAGGCTGTTCAAACATCTTCGGGCACTTCGGCTTATACCCAATCATCCTGGGTCCACACCTCCTTGGAGATGCTTGCTTATGATGTTAAAGTATAAGTCTCCATGACCAAGATGACTTGAACACCGCAAGTCAAAGGAACATCGCACTTAAACTTATACCAAATGAACCATGAATTGGTTTAATTGTAATTTATAAAATCAATTATGAATTGATTTATCTATGATAAGAAAATTTTATACAAATTTATTCCATAATTAAAAGGGAAAGAGAATTTATTTTATTATAAAGTTAGTTATAATAAAAACTAAGAATAACGGAATAAGTCATAAGAAACTTTATAAGATAAATTTCTTATGATAACTAATTCCGTTAATTCTGTTAAGAGGGAGACTTGGCAAGGGAGAAGCTACTATATAAAGGAACCAAAGGCAAGCCCTTAATTTCAATTGAGTAATCAAGAGATTAGAAGCTTCCTCTCTCTCTCTCTCTCTCTTATTCTCTTCTTCCCTTCTCCCAAGCTAGGGCCGGCGCCCATCTTCCAAGCTAGGGCCGGCTTAAGTGCGATGTTTGATAAGTGTCATTTTGTTGATCATATTATATGCTTAAATCTGTGTTTGACCCATATTTTACTTGTGTAATTGTGGATTCACCATAGGTTTTAGGATTTATACCCTTTTTGACCCTAATTGTAAATCTTGTTATATTTGGGTTGTTTTGTAACTAAATTTTTGATCTACTCATGTAGGCTTGGAAGGATTATGGACCTAGGTCATGTTGGGTCAAGGTTGAGTCAAAAGTGGACTGGATCAAGTAATCAAGCTCCGATTCATTTGGACCGTCCAATGCAAGAACGGTTAGATCTAGACCATCTGAGAACTTTTGATCAATCCGAGGTGGGGTTAAGTCTAATCAAGTGATCAGATCAAGATCTGAGAGTTTCAGCTCAATCGGAGATCATCCAGCCGTTGGATCACGATCAGAGAGATATAAACCGTCCGTTCAAAGATCAAGGTGATCTGAACCATCCGCTACAGATCTGGAAGATCCGAGCTACCACGATGATGATCTTGACCTCTGATCAAGATCTGGAAAATTTGAATTAAATCGGACGAAGATCAACCGTTGGATGAAGCGGATTCAATATCAGCCGTCCACTGTTTTACCATTTAAACTGCTTCAGCCCTGTTTTCAGATCGGTCGCGTCTTCAGCTCAGCTTTCTTCTTCTCCGTTTCTTCTTCAATTCTTTTGGCGATTTCTTTCAATCAGAGGCGTGACCAACTCGATCAGCACCTTGGAGCAAGATTTGGATCCTCGGAGGAGGTTTCTATGGAGATTTAATCACTGATTTGCAGCTGTGCGCGAATCTGTGATCAGATCTGAAATTGGAGCTAATTCCCAGCGATTTGCGAGTTTAAGGGTTCTTGGCCTGCCCTTGCGTGACGAACAAGGTGGTCTTGATACAAGGAATGGTCGAGGATTAATTTTTAGAGCATTTCTTTTGTTTTCATAGCTGTAATTTCAATTTCAGCAAACACAGTTCTGTTCTGTTTTTCATTCCAGCTGTTAGTTTCATTTTTGAATCGCTACTACTTAAGTTAGGTTTAATTCTACAAGTAAACTAGATAGGAATATTGTTAAGTGATCAATCGAACTCAAATTCAGTTAAATTTCTGTTTGTTCCTTGAGTATCAAATTTGAAGTTGCGTTCCAGTCATGTATCAGTTTCTTTATTTGATGTTTCTGCTATAGTTTCTAAAATTCCGCATCAGCTTGATTGGATCGGTTTTTGTAGCCGGAAGCTTTCTAAATTTGAATGCTAGTTAGTTAAGTTGATTGAGTAATGAATGATTGGAATTAGATCCTTTTATCCCGCATAGATTCATTTCTGAACTCAGTTTCGAATCTGAAATTTCTGTCTCTGTTTTGCGTATCAGTCTTGTAAGTTTCATTTTTGCAAGTTGTGTATCATGTTTTCTCCCTTGTATCAGTTCCAAATTGGATGTCCTAATGCTTGTATCAAGTGAGCTTAATTAGTTGTTCTTCATAAATTCATTTGGAAGATTGTCTCATTTGCATAGAAATCAAATTAGAATTTCTGAATTTCTGTTCAGTAGTTGCAGAGAATCCATTCCTGCAGGTAAATTTCAGAACCAGTTTTGCAAGATTTAGTTGTAGCTCTCTTATGTTTTCATCAGTAAAATTAGATCTTTTACATCTTGTTCGACACTAGGATATTCACTCACACTTAGATTGCCTTGCGTGTTTGCTATGCAAATCAACTTTAATGCATTTCTGAAATCTGTCTGCCCTGGACATTACTGCATTTGCTTTGAATTGTGCTACTGCATTTCTTCTTCCAGACCTGCATATCAGTCCATTGTTTGTTTACATTTCTAAGCCGAATTTGATCAGTTTCTGTATTTGCTTGTATCAGTTTATACTTTGCATTTAGTTCAGCTAATGGCACATTAGTCTTTTTCCTTGAGTATCAAGTCTAATTCATTTTCTTTTCTACTTTGTATCAAGATTGTACTACTGAATTGATTGTTAACAAATTCCTTGCAATTGTTAGTGAGCTAAGGGTTGAATTCAGTTAGTTCTTTTCGTTTGGCTGTTTCTGAATTTTCTTATCCAAGTTTGCATTGTTTGCTTCTAAATCTTGTAGCTTGTGTTTGTTTGCCTAAAATTCGATTGATGAATCAAGAATTTAGTCATTGAGTTGCTTCGTTTTGTTTAGCATTTGTTTTACATTTTATATCAGATTTGTTCTATAAAACTGGTTAAGTGCTTTAGTTGATTTGAATGTTCATTAATTGAATCCTTCGTTGCTATTACTTAGTTTAAGTTTGTTTAGTTGAGTTCAATTCTTTTCATTGTGTTTACATCTTTAATTTGCAAACAAATCCACATTTTATTTGAAAACCCAAAAATATTGACGACACATAACTCGAGCACGAATTGAACAACTTGAACTAGCCCTTGGAAAAATACGACCTGTGGCCCCTTTACTACGTTTTTCTTCTTTGATTGCAAAAAGGGTTTCCAGAACATTTATAAATTTTTAAATTCTGATGGATCCACATATTTCGTGACAACTTTAATTAGCTAAATTGGGTCCATCAAATTTTTGGCGCCGTTGCCGGGGAACACACTAGTTGAGTTGTTTGATTTTTGCTTGTGTATTCATTTCATATTTTTCCTGATCCATTTTTCTTGCACTTACTGCTATATCATCTGATTTGATTTTATTTGATTCATTTTTCTCTATACTTGTACTGCGATTTGTTTTTGTTTTTATGACCAGGTCTATAGGTGGTGATCTAGAGGATTTTGACCCTGAGATTGAGAGGACTTTCAGAGCTTGGAGGAGCCAGCTCAGTGTTTCAGAGGCTTTTGGCATTATTCCTACTCAGTCTATTTCCACTTATTCAGTTGATCAGATGGCAGACCACCAGAAGACCATGAAAGAACTAGCAGCGCCAGATGCTTCTTTTCAGTACTCTAGCATTGCCTATCCAGAGTTGGGTGGAGATTTTGAGCTCAGATCTGGACTTATCCATCTTTTGCCTAAGTTTCAAGGTTTATCTGGAGAAGATCCAAACAGACACTTGCATGAGTTTCATGTTGTTTGCTCTACTATGAAGCCTCAGGGTATTTCAGAGGAAGACATCAAACTGAGGGCTTTTCCATTTTCTTTGACTGGAGCAGCTAAGGACTGGTTTTATTATTTACCTACGGGGCATGTGTCTAGTTGGATTTCCATGAAGAAGGCTTTCTTAGAAAAATATTTTCCAGCTTCCAGAATAGCAATTATCAGAAAAAGTATCTGTGGCATTCAGCAGATAGTGGGAGAGACACTCTATGACTACTGGGAAAGATTCAACAAGCTTTGTTCCAGTTGCCCCTAGCATCAGATTAGTGAGCAGCTTCTCATCCAATACTTTTATGAGGGATTATTACAAATGGATAGGATTATGATTGATGCAGCAGCTAGAGGGGCCTTAGTCAACAAAACCCCACATCAAGCCAGGGAGCTTATTTCAAATATGGCTGAGAACTCACAACAATTTGGAAGCAGGGCATTATCTACTCGAGGGGTTAATGAAGTTCAAGGGGTTCCTAATGATCAAAAGGAGATTAGTAGTGCATTGTTAGAACTCACATCAGCTGTTAAGCAAATGGGTCTTCAGATTTTAAGTAAAAATTCAACTCCTTCAGCACCTCCACAATCAAATCAAATGGTGATGAGTGTATGTGGTATTTGTTCAAGCAAGGAACACACTTTAGATTTATGTCCCAACCTATAACAAGATGAGTCAGTAGCAGCTTTGGTTAGGGGACAATTTCAAGCTAGGAACAATCCATACTCTCCTACATACAACCCCGGGTGGAGGGATCATCCAAACTTGAATTATGGGAATTCTTTTTGCCAACAAGGCCCACCACAACAACAATCACAGCAACAACAACAAATGTTTCAGCAAGTTCAGCAGCAGCCCCAACAATCACAGCCACAAAATCAGCAAATTCAGCCCCTAAATCAGCCTTTCCAACAATAATTTCAGCAGCCATTTCTAGGGTTTCAACAAGGTTTTCAAGGGAATCTGAGTTATCCACAGCCGTATCAACCTCCACAGCAACAAGTTCAACAACCGCAGCAAAATTTCCAGCCTTGGAACTCTAGTTTTCAGCCCCAAAACCAAGGATTTCAGCCCAACCAATTTCAGCCCTCACCTCAACAAGTTCCTTTTCAAAATCAGAATTTTCAAGGGAATAATTCTCAACAAAATTCCTCAACATTCCAACATACTTCTCAGCCTTTCCAACAGCAATATTAGCCATCATTTCAGCCCCAACAGTTCCAAATCCAACAAACACAACAAGGAAATCTTTTTGCCGCTATACAAAATCTTGAAAGGCAAATTAGGCAAATAGCTAAAGACTTAAATCAAAGCAAAGCTCAAGGATCAAGTCTACTACCTTCCCAAGCTGTTCCTAACCCTAAGGGGAATGTTAGCACAATTTATTTGAGAAGTGGGAAGGTTGCATCAACTCAAAATGACCCAAGAGCTGAATTTTCAGAAAACAGGGCAGCATCTTCACTTCCAGCCCAAATCAGTGCCGAAACCACTCCAATTTCAGTGGATACCACCCCTAGCTCGTGCCCAACTACTTCATCTAGCAATCCTCCAATTTTGGTGGAAAACGAAGCACAAATCAGTGGCGAGACAGATTCTACAGCAACTCCAAAAAATAGGGCAGCAACTCAAAAATCAGCCCCACCCATTTTGGTTCATGAGGAGGAGGTTCCTATTCCTTTGCCTTTTCCAAATGGGAGAACTCCAACCAGAAGACAAGGGGAGGAGGAGAAAGCAAAAGAGTACAATAAACTGGTAAAACTTTTTAGTAAAGTTGAAATTAATGTACCCTTGCTGACAATGATCAAACAGGTTCCTAAATATGCGAAATTTCTGAAAGATCTTTGTGTTAATAAGAGGAAGCTTAAGGAGAATGAAATGGTCAGCATGGGGAAGAATGTTTCATCACTCATCCATGCCATCCCTCAGAAATGCGAAGACCCTGGCATGTTCACTGTATCTTGTGAGATAGGGAGCACCACGCTACATGATGCCATGCTTGATTTAGGAGCTTCTATTAATGTCATGCCTAGGACAGTCTTCCAGATGCTTGGCATTGGACCTCTACAACCCACTGGAGTTGTGATTCAGCTAGCAGACCGGAGTCAGACCCGCCCAGCAGGAGTTATTGAAGATGTGTTGGTTAAAGTGAAAGAATTGATTTTCCCTGCGGACTTCTACATTCTAGACATGGAGGGAGAGTACCTTGCACGTAGTTCCCCACTTATCCTTGGAAGGCCTTTTCTGAAGACTGCAAGAACTAAAATTGATGTATATGCTGGCACCCTTTCGATGGAGGTGGGAGACACAGTAGTCCAGTTTAGCATTTTCGACGCCATGAAGGACCCTAAGGGAAATCACTCTATTCTGAGCATAGACACCACAGAGGAGACTGTTGAGGCACAGATCATTGAAGATGATGGTTCATTTGACATAGTGGGAGGAGAGTTAGTTTCAGAGGAGGATTTACCTGATTTTTCTTGCTTTGTATTTTGTGACGATATTATTTTTGATAGCCCTAATCTTTTTAATGAGGTTGTTGCAGGTAGTACTGAGGAGGCATGCACAGAAGATTATTCTACAGGTGTAGGGGATTGCACAGAGCCCCAGGGACCACCACCACTTTCAGAAAGTGTAGGGACTTGCATGATTGGAGCAAGTGCCCAAGGATCACCTTTTTCAGTTGATTATTCACCAGATTTTGAGCCGAGATGGAGGTATTTCTTGTAGACCGTAGACATTTTCATCAGATCAGGTAAGTATTTCTTCTTTTCCTTTAGAAATTTCAGGGAGATGTCTAGATTTGCATGTGAAAAATGTCTGATACATCATTTGTGAAAAATAATTGTGAAAATTCTTTAGAGGCACCCAGACTTGATTTTATGCATTGCTATGATATTCTTGAGACAGATTATGCTAAAATTGATTTTGAAAAATTTTTAGAGCCTGAAATTGAAGTTGTTTATTGTGAAGAGTCTCTTGTTATTCTTATGCTGAAATTGAATGTGAAAAACTTCTAGAGGTACCTGAGATTGATTTTATGCATTGCTATGATATTCTTGAGACAGATTATGCTAAAATTGATTTTGAAAAATTTAGAGCCTGAAATTGAAGTTGTTTATTGTGAAGAGTCTCTTGCTATTTCTTATGCTGAAATTGAATGTGAAAAACTTTAGAGGTACCCGAGATTGATTTCTATTGACTGTGGAATTTTCTTGATATACCTCATATAGAATATGCTTGTGAAAAATTTATTGAGACCAAAATTGACTTTATTGGATGCGATGCATTTTTTGATACATTTTATGTAGAGNTTGAATCCTGTGTCATGATCAATTCAACTCTTTAGAAAGCCTTCTAAGGGAAAGGAGGTTTTAGAGGGCAGTTCAAGAGGGAAAACTTCTTCGTCATCTACATCTTCTCAAGGGCATCCACCACCTCAACTTACTCGGTTTCAGAGTCCTGGTCTTGCTTTCAAATTCCAGTGGCACAACTTCAAGTTAATGCCATGTCGAACTATCGACCATTCCTTCATCTATGAACATTGCCCAACCATCCAACACATTATCACACATTATAATCTCCAATCTATTCTTTATCTTGAGAAACCAATCAACCTTGACTTGGTCTCTGAATTCTATAACAACATGATGTGTGGAGAGGGCACTGGGTGGAGCACGGGATGGCGGACCCGTGTTGCCGGTATTGATCTTGATTTCAATCAATCTATTTTTACTAATTTTCTCGGCTGTCGCAGATCAAACAATGATTTCTTTCTCTACCCTTTTCCTCCTAATCCTCTTCCAGTTCCCTTCGATGGAGTAACTCCCGATTCCATCTACGAGTACTTTCTAGGCCATCCCAGGCCGGAGGGTTCTGGTGAGCGCACCCGTGCCTTTCCCACTTTCCCTGCTCTTCGTCTTTCCCCGGTTGACTATGTGTTGTTTAAAATCATCACCAACTGTCTCCTTCCAACTACTTCGAAGCACCTTGATGAGATTCAACCATTCCACTGCTTGATGCTCTACGGGATGCATCAACAGTTGGATTTTGACCCAGTAGCGTCAGTCTATCTCTCTATCCTCGTCCACAGTATGTCGTTATCCCAGTCAGTCTACATGCCATTCGGCCATATCATCACTGCCTGGCTGGAGTCGGTTGGCATCGACGTTTCACAGGGCCAAATTGTGCCGATGACTCGACAAGACTGCCGCCTGGATCGTCGTATGCTTGCTCAGTCCGGCATTGTTCTCGGGACCGAGGGGCTGAGGTGGAAGGATCGCAACCGAGTGGGGGAGCTACCGCAAGCAGTTCATGACCAGGGGGCGCCTGCTATTACTGCAGATTATGATGGGTGGGCCTCTGATCTACGCTGGCAGATTGCGGAGATAGAGCGAAAATTGGAGCACGAGTTACACATCTCCGAGCTTTGGCAACAGGAAGTCAGCTCCGAGTTTCAGTCTTTTGATCGCCGTTTTGATGCCCTAGCATCTGATGTCTCTGAGATGAGCTCGTTCCAGGACAGATGGTATGAAGAATGGTATCATCATACGTTTCCTGATGGTGCGTCCCCCAGTGGCCCTTCACCCGGGGATATCATATATATTGATGATTCTGATGACGATGTCGTTGACGGTTAATGATTTCCTGTGTTGTATGACTTTTGGGCTGTATGCTCTGTGACTTGATTGTTGTGGCCTTGTGTCACATGTATTTTGCTACTTGTCTGGATATTTTCTGCTTTGCCTTGTCTGACTTTGGTTCACATGCTTATCTGATATTAGTATATCTATTGTTGATGCCATGTTGTTTATATGACTATGATCTGCATCTTTGATCCATTGCCATGTTCATGCTTACACTGCCATGTCTACTTGATACTTATGAATATTATGGCATGCTCTGTGATCTGATACTTCATACTCATATGATGCATGTGATTGCTATGTCGTGCTATATCTTTTTCACATGTGTTCGTATGGTTATTCATCAATCTATCACATCTTTGTTGAGTTTGGATACCTCTAGGGTTGAGGGGAAGTTTGTTTTAATCTTAACAGTCCCTCTTGCCCCTTTCGGTGTTCGACAAAGGGGGAGAGTGTGGATTGGTTAAGTTTAGAATGATCATGTTGTAGGGGGAGGATCTGGATTCCCCTATGATTCTAAATTTGGAAAATTGATTGAGAATCCCTAAACTTAAAATCGGATTGTCAAACAACAAAAAGGGGGAGATTGTTGATGCAGTCTGGCCCTGATTGTTATTTTGGTGTTGACAACGATTTTAGTTTAGGTTGATGATGATGATGATTATGATTAAGTCTTGATCGAGGATTAGGCATGATATGGAGGATTCTAGCCTGGAGGGCTAGGTGTTGGAAAAATCCTAACCTGGAGGGTTAGGTGTGAAAAATCTTAGCTTGGAGGGCTAGGTGTGGGAAAAGTCCTAATTCGGAAGGGTTGGGTGAAAAGTCCTAGCTTAGAGGGCTAGGTGAAAAGTCCTAACTTGGAGGGTTAGGTTCAAATTCCCATCCTGGAGAATTAGGTGAAAAAGTCCTGGCTTGGAGGGTCAGGTGCCTAGCTTGGAGGGCTAGGTTGGATGAAGTTCTAACTCGGAAGGGTTGGGTGAAAAGTCCTAGCTTGGAGGGCTAGGTGAAAAGTCCTAGCTTGGAGGGCTAGGTGAAAAGTCCTAACTTGGAGGGTTAGGTGCAAATTCCCAACTTGGAGAGTTAGATGGAAAATCCTTAGCTTGGAGGGCTAAGGTGGATGGAAACTTAGCTTGGAGGGCTGAGTTTGAGTCCCTGGATCGGTCTGGTGATCGATCAGGGATTCTGGCACGCTGCTCCTTCGTGGATCGGTCTGGTGACCGATCCAGCGATGACTGATCGGTCGGGTGACCGATCAGGGAGCACACAGTGAGGTTGGGAACCTACTGTGATGCTCCTGATCGATCTGGTGACCGATCAGGGAGTATGCGTTTCACCCATTGACTGGCTCCTGATCGGTCTGGTGACCGATCAGGGAGCGAGCAGTGAGGTTGAGTTCCCTTGCTGAACTGCTCCTGATCGGTCTGGTGACCGATCAGGATCACTGTGCAGATCGTTCTGGTGAACGATCCAGCTTCGCGGGCTTCTCACTAAGATCGATCAGGACGGTTCCTGATCGGTCTGGTGATGACCTGATCGGACTGCTGACCGATCAGGTGACACCCTGATCGGTCAGTTGACCGATCAGAAGGCTTGGCCTGCGAAACTCGGAAATTGCCCAATATAAGGGTGGATCGGTCCGATGAACGATCCACGACCTGGGATCGGTCTGGTGATCGGTCCAGGAGAATCTCAAAGAAATCACGATTTCTGATTGAGCGTTGGGGATCGATCAGGACGGAGCCTGATCGGTCTGGAACCAGCCTGATCGGTCCGGTGACCGATCAGGAGGCTCTCTGATCGGTCCGGTGACCGATCACTTTAATTCAAAATGCACTGTCAGACGCTCTGATCGCGTCTGACCATATTCGATTCGCTGCTGTTTATCTCTGATATTTGATTTACTGCGTGATTTGCTGCTCTAACAGTCTGATTAAGTTACAGGTGACAGGGGAGGATTCAAACACTCAAGGAGAAGTTAAAGAGAGCTTTCCTTGGAGCAGGTTTGTCCCTTTCTCAACTCAGGTTGCAACGGCTGGAGCTGCAGGACTGAAGCCGCTGACTGAAGCTTGGCTGAGGGAGCTCAGGAAGTTCAGTTAGGGTTCAGTGTAGCTGGCGCGTTGGCAGTGAGGCAGCTGGAGGCTGCTGGAGATGAGGTCACTTGTTGCTTAGTGGAGAAACAAAAGGAGCGAGAGACAGCTTCGGTGAAGCAGAGTTCAAAAGTTTACAGCTTGTGTTCTTAAGTTCCTGAGCTTTGAGTTCTCCACATCAAGCTTGCTGTTCTTGAGGTTTCCATCATTCCAAGCAAGCAGTTGAGAAGCAATCGACCATTACTTGAGCGCTTGAAGGAGAGAACAAGAAGCTTGGAGTCCGACAGTGGGAAGACACGAAGAAGGGTTCTTGCGTGAGATCGCCACTGGGTGGAGCTCAGGGAAGCTTGCTGTGTTTTTGTCCTTGCTAAGTGTTTGAGTAAGATCCTTCTCGTTGTTTCTTTGTGCTTAATCTATATCCTTGTTTGAAACACACTGTGGAGAGGTTTCTCCAACGAGAAGGAGATTGCTGAATTATCCGGTGTTAACCGGGGCTTGATCTGCCGACGATCAAGGGATCGCCCACCTTAAGGGCACGCCAAGGAGTAGGGGCAAGTTATCCCCGAACCTTGTAAAATCTCCTTGTTAGCGATCTTGCTAATCTTGCTAGTTAGCTTTCGGTTTTAGTTTCTGCACATCCTGTTTTCCATACTTCCGCTGTGCTACTAACAACCTCAAGTGCAGAAACTTGCTAACTCCTCAAGGAAAAGCGATTGGCTATATTCACCCCCCCCCCTCTCTAGCCATCTCGTGACCAACATGGTTGACTTATCCCAAATCCTCTAACCCTTTAGGATTGACATTGGGACCCAATAGTAATGTTTCCTAATTGGGTTAACTAAGTGCTCCTTAGGGATCCATTTCTTACTTAGGGTCTTGGTCTTTGATTATCCTCTAGCAATTAAGTAATGATAGTTTTTCCCATTGTTAGACTTCCCAAACCCTAATCCCTCTTTCCTAAAGCTTGCTCTTTGGCTCCCAATGATCATATCTAATGTTTTTGAGCCAACTTCAAACTTCCTAAGTGCTTGGGTAAGGCTATCTACCTTTTCCCTTAAATCCTTATTTTCTTCTTCTAAAAATGAGTCATTTGAGTTAGAAGAAGAGGCATGCTTATTGTCCTTAATTTCCATTGATGCTAATTTATCCTTTAACATGCAATTTTCCCTTTTTAAGCACTCAATCTTCTTTTTTAGCATCAACTAAGTTATCACTAGTACTAGAAATAATTTTTACAAGAATAGAAGTGGGTAAATTGTGTACCTCACTTACCGAGAAGTCCGATTCCGAGGTGGAGTCTCCCCCTTCACTTGAGCTCCCTTCATCTTCACTTGAACTTTTCTCCTCTTCAAACTCGAATGTCGTGGAGACAATGTCATCGATTCCCATTAGTGCAAAATGGGAAACAAAATGCTCCTCCTCCTCCGATGAAGATGTATCATCCCATGTCGCCTTCAAATTTTGCATCTTCTTCTCCTTTTCTTTTGATTTCTTCTTTCCTTCTTTCTTCTTTTTCTCCTTCTTTTTCAAGAGAGGACACTCATCTCTCATGTGTCCTTCTCCTTGGCAATTGTAGCAAATGATCTTTCTTGATTTATGTTTGCTCCTTGATTCTTTCCTACCATGAGACTTGTTAGTAGAAAATTATTTAAACGCTTTTCTTACCTTTCTTACCATGTAGGCTTCCGCATCACTACCCATGGAAGCACTAGATTCCTCTGAATCGGATGATGAGACCTCCTTCTGTTGGTGCAAGTAGAGACGGGTCAGGATTCGGATGTCTCGAGATCCGAGAGTCTCGGAGGCTAAGCAAAAGTCCACCCGAACGACGGGGTGGCAACCGTCTCCTGAATGGAGTAGGTGAAAGGCGCGTTCTCGGGGGTGGGAACTTGCGTCAGTTCGACCTAGGGTTCCATTTGAGAGACTCGAAGTCAGAACCAAGACAGCTAAGGCTGTAAATAATGACTAACACTCTTGCTTAGTGTGTTTTGGAACAAACCTTGGTTGCAAGGACCGAAGGATTGTGTTTTTGTAGCTCAGAACGCCCCAAAGGAATGGAGTAGGTCACTGGGCTAGGAGCCCGGGAGGACCCGGGCGCCCAAGGTAAAGGGCCAAAACATCAAGAAAGCAAGACTGCTTCGAACTACACTGGGCTAGGCGTCCTGGAGGTCCCGGGCGCCCAAGGTCAAAGCCAAAGCAGCCATCGAAGCAAATCTGCCACGAAGCCAATGGAACAGGTCAACCCAGGCGCCCAAGAGATCCCGGGCGCCCAAGTCAGCCCAGGTGCCGAGTCGAAGGGGATAAGCGCTGACCGAGCCCGCGGATGGAGATTCTCGCAGGATGAGGCACGTGTTAGGCGCCCCCAATGAACCAGGCACCCCCATGGGTGCTATAAAAGGGGCTTCGGCCCCTCTGCTTTAAAAACAATTTTCCGGAACGATTCTGAGCTCTCTGACTGACGACAAAGTGCTAAAGACGAGGTTCTGCGACCGGGAGGCTCCAGGAAGAAGTGCGCGGCACTTCGGAGGTCCAGATCGGCCGAGGCTTCGACCTTAATCATTTTGGTTTGCTTTAATTATTCTGCATTTAATTTTCTATATTTGTGATTGTAATTATTGCACTGTAAGACGGGTTTCTCCTCCTCCGGAAAGTCCGGAAAGGAGACCAATAGTGGACGGGTGTTCCCGTGTATAGGCCTTGGATGTACTGACCCTGGGGGGTCGGGAACCAAGTAAAAAATCCCGCGTGCAATTTGTTGTTTGTCGTCTTTTTATTTTTCTGTTTTTCGTTGTGCTACTAACGCTTTGATTAGAAGGATCGAAAGTTTACGATTTTCCGCGACAAGTTTTCGGTCGATATTCACCCCCTCTATCGACGGCACCGGTCCTACACCTTCTTCTTGCCTTTTCCCTTGTTTGCCACAAGGGCTATACTTTTTGGCTTGTAGTATGACTCTTCGATTGTTCCTCCAACTCGAGTCTCATGAAGCTCCATGGTTGAGAAAAATTCCTCTAGAGACGTTTTCTCTAGATCCTTGGAAATATAGTACGAATCTACCATTGAGCTCCAAGTTGATGTTCTTGGGAAGACATTGAGGGCTTTCATGACAATGTCTCGGTTGGATAATTGTTCTCCTACACTTGTTAGCACATTAAGAATTTCCTTAAATCTAGCATGTAAACTCGTTACCTTCTCCCCTTTATCAAGCTTGATATTATTGAGTTGGGACCGAAGAAGATCTCTTTTCGCCATTTTCGCTTTCGAGGTGCCTTTATGAAGTTCCACTAGCTTTTCCCATAAGTCCTTGGCACTTGAGTAGTTTCCAATCCTTGCCACTTCTTATTGAGGAAGTACACTAAGTAGATGATGCAAGGCTTTTGAATTTGTCAAGTGATTATCTTTCTGCTTCTTGCTCCACCTTACTTTCTCAAGAAACTTATTTTCTTGGTCCCTAGGTATCTCAAAATCATTTTCCATGATTAGCATAATATCGAAATCGGTATTGAAAAATACCTCCATTCTCTTCTTCCGCCATGAAAATTCTCCCTCGAATTTTGGCGGTTGAATGTGCGAGCCGACCATTTCAATGATTGCTCTTCTTGGTGGTTAGTCCGTTGAAGGCATCCTTACGCTCTGATACCAATTGTTAGGATCGATGGCTCGGTTAGAGGGGGTGAATAGCACATCTCGATTTTTCTCTACAATAGGGTTAGCACAATACAAAATATAATGAAAATGTAAGATCCAATGCTAACTCACAGTACTTTTACTTGGTATCCACCCGAACGGGTGACTAATCTAAGGATCCACGCGGTTGCACACTCTCCACTATGAAACTCTCCTTCAAAGGTGGAGAAACCTTTACAAACGTTGTCTTCTTCCTCTTTACAAGATGCAATAGAGAACTAGAGGAAGAACTAAGCAATATGGGCACTAACAGCATTTGGTACAGTGAAAAATCGTACTCAACTCGTGCCCAAAAGTCCCCATTAAATAAGAGTAAAGAATAGCTTTGCAAGCAGTTAAACCCGCACCAGTCGACTGCCCCAAGGGCAGTCGACTGGTCTAGCTTTAAATGCTAGCCAACGGCTAGTTTTTCGGGGTTACCAGTCGACTGGCCCTTGGGCAGTCGACTGGTAGAAGGCTGCAAACCTTCTGTGAGTTTTGGCAGTTGTCTGCCCTCTGGCCAGTCGACCGCCTAACCTTTAAACTCACTTACAGCTATTCCGAACATTCTCCTTCACGTGCGCCTTCAGGTCTGCTCCCTTGGCTTGCCCCTTGAAGTCTTCTTCCTCTGGCTATCGTTCCTCGGATGCGCACACAAGCCTTCCTTGGCTTGCCTCCATGCCACCCTTCACGTGTTCCCTTGAAGTCCACTTCCCGGGTTGCCCTTGGAACTCTCCTCCCTCGGCTCTCGTCCCTCGGATATGCTTTCCATGTGTGATTCTCCAAGTCCTGCAAACTCAATCACACATATCAAATACAACATAACACCCTAACCTTAAACTTATTGGCACACACATCAAAATCATGATCTTCCCGATCATCCTTGGGTCGATTGCCTCAACAGGGTTTACCCCGCACCCAACGGACTTCCGATTCTATTCTAGTTGTGGTGGACCCATTCTCCAACATGGCTCACTTCATACCATGCAGAGAAACCATGGATGCTATTCGGATTGCCTCCCTTTTGTTCAAAGAGATTGTGTGTTTACACGGTATTCCTCAAACTATTACTTCATATCGTGATACTAAATTTGTTAGTCAATTTTGGAAGAGTTTATGGGGAAAACTAGGTACGAAGTTAAATTTCAGCAGTGCCTATCATCCTCAGACATATGGTCAGACTGAGGTAGTGAACCAGAGCTTGGGAAATCTTCTAAGATGTCTCACAGGAACCAAACCAAAGCAATGGGATCTAGTTTTACCTCAAGCAGAATTCGCATACAACAAATCAAAGAACATGACCACTGGATTGAGCCCCTTCAAAGTTGTTTATGGACGAAACCCATCCAGGATATTAAATCTAGTCCCTATTTCACGTCCAAGACAAGCTAACCCCAAGGGTGAGGAGATGGTCGAGCATCTTCGGGTCATTCATGAGCAAGTTAAACAGGCTATTCAGGAAAGCAACACTGAGTACAAGATCAAAGCAGATCGACATCGACGTCGGGTCCTTTTTGACGTTGGTGATATGGTTTGGGCTATATTAACTCGAGATCGCTTTCCTATTGGTGAATACAACAAGCTCAAAGATCGAAAAATTGGACCTTGTGAGATACTAGAAAAGATTAATGATAATGCCTACAGGTTGCGTCTTCCTAGTCACTTAAAAACTTCTGATGTTTTTAATGAGAAACACTTAAGTCCTTGTGTTATGGAGTCGGATACACTCACCCTAAACTGGAGGACGAGTTCTCTTCAACTCCGGGAGACTGTTGCAGGAGGGGATCCAAAATAATATTCAGATTTATATATTTAGGTTTTTTTTAATTGGTTATATATTTTTGTTTAGTTTGTTCCTAAATCTTAGGAAATCAAGTCTTGTTGGTTAAATTTGTTCCTAAATTTTAGGAGACTAAGTCTGGTTGGTTTAGAGTTTTTTTTTAGGGATATGAGTACTATATAAACTCATGCTTAGATGATGTTTAGAACAAGTTTTTTAGATATTGAATCAATTTGCTTCGCTTAAGCCACGTTACGGCTATATCTCTATTTTTCTCTTCTCGCTCTTGTTTTTCTCAATAAGGTTTAAGCCCAGTTTTGACTACTCCTTATCTCGTTATTACTTTCTTTTTTTTTTCTCGTAAATCCCTCTGAAACTTCTCACCGCAGAATAATCTATATTTTGCCCGGCGTCACTTGGGCATTCCTTTAGCAGCGGAGAAGTAGTGCATTGCTAATTATGGTCCACTCTTGGAGACAATCACAAGAAGAATGAATGTGTGGCCTAAGAAGACTTTGTTTCATGCCGGAAGATTGGGATTAGTCAAGACAATACTCTAAGGGGTGAAATGTTATTGGTTATCCATACTCTCTATTTCGATTGGGGTTATTGAGAAAATTAAGACTCTTTGCCGAATGTGTAGGGTTTTTCGGGCCGCGAAAACCCCGAAAGCCCCAATAGAAAGGATCCGAGCAAAGAAAACCATTTCAAAAATTTACGAGTGCTCGTTTACATGCTTCAAAACTGATCTACAACCTAGATCTATTAGAGAAGAGAAAAACTACCTTCGATGTGTGCCCCGCAATTCCCGCTCGCTCCTCGGTTGGTGTCGGATCTCAAGGACGCAAAGTAGCAACCCTCTAGAAGTATCCACACAAGCAAGAGAGTGGAGAGGAGAGCCCAAAAGTGTGCTAGCACTTGCTTGGGGTCTCGGCCACAAGAGAGGAGAGGGAGAGCCAAAACCCAAAAACTCATTAGGAGAAAAATCAATCACACACAAGAAAAAAACATTTTGTGTGTATAAGTGGCCGGCCACCACCTTCCATAACCCCCTTATTTGAATTCAAAATTCAAATGGGGAGGTTACTTAGCCTTGATGATGATGCCAAGTCATCACTTGGTCAAGTCAAGGTGATGTGGCTTGAGTCAAGTCAAACTTGCCTCTTATGGACTTTCCATATTTAGCCAAAGTCAAACTTTGACTTCATTATTCTCTCATGATTAGATTCATCCAACACTTGGATCAAACTCGAGTCCAACTCAAGTTGTCTAATTTGAGTCAAGTCAAACTTGCCTTTTATGGACTTTCCATATTTAGCCAAAGTCAAACTTTGACTTCATTATTCTCCCATGATTAGATTCATCCAACACTTGGATCAAACTCGAGTCCAACTCAAGTTGTCTAATTTGAGTCAAGTCAAACTTACCTTTTATGGACTTTCCATATTTAGCCAAAGTCAAACTTTGACTTCATTATTCTCCCATGATTAGATTCATCCAACACTTGGATCAAACTCGAGTTCAACTCAAGTTGTCTAATTTGAGTCAAGTCAAACTTGCCTTTTATGGACTTTCCATATTTAGCCAAAGTCAAACTTTGACTTCATTACTCTCGGTCCATCATATGGACTTATTCTCCATCTATTGCTCTATGTGTGTGACCCTATAGGTTCTTGTAACGTTGGCAATGCCCTTAAACCTATTTAAGGACATAAGCAATGAGAGGTATCTAGCAACACATCATTGCTACCCAAGTTACAAGAATGTCGAGATCCAACATCACCATTGTGACTAATAATTGTGACCATCACAATATGTGACAACGTCCTTCTATCCTCGATATCTAGATTGATCTTCTATGAAGCATAGACCGTGTCATCCTCCAATCAATCTATGTGTCTTGAACTCCAAGTAGACTCACTATAATCAAATAAGCTCAATATCTCATATTGCCTTATTTGGGCATGGTCATGCACTTAGTGATCTCACTCTATCAAGACTATGATATCTCTCCCGTCATATAGGAGGGATAGATCCCATCTACATCACTCACATCCCTCCGCATAATTTGTTACATACTCAGTAATCGCCTTTATAGTCCACCCAGTTACGGGTGACGTTTGACGAAACTAAAGTACATAACTCTTTATGTAGGGAACTATGGTGACTTCAGGTCTAAGGACTAATAGTCATACTAATAGTCACATGAGAAAGTATATGACACTCATATAACGATCCATGATACTTTCTCATGGCGGGCCATTCAGTATACATTCCCTAATGTATACCCATGTGTCAACTTGATATCTCATATCCATGACTTGTGAGATCAAGTCATAATGTTGACCTACATGCTAGTCTCTATGCATTAACATTGTCCTTGAATGTTAATACTTGACTAGGAATAATTAAAAGTAGTGTTCTCTATATCATCTCACTATCGATTCAACTAATCGATTGATATAGATAAGAACCTTCTACTCAAGGACGTTATTATACTAAGTTATTTGGCACCAATACACATAAGTACAATAACCATAAGAAATGTCTTTATATATAAGAAATATATATACAAGAATATGATACAATGAGTCCAAAAAGTAATCATCATATGATTGGCTCTAGGGCTCTCACTAACAGAATGTTTGTGTGGGATTCCAAGTATCCACTTATTACGTGGGACAAGGTATGTTTGCTAAAGGAAAATGATGGTTTGGGGCTAAGAGACCTATTAATATGGAATAAGGCATTACTTTGTAAGATGCTATGGGAGATCCAAATAAGAAAATTAAGAGTCTTTATGGATAAAATGGGTGTACCAATAATATGTAAAGGGGGCAGATTTTTGGGAGTGAAAAGTAAAATCAAATGATTTTTCATTGATAAAGAGGTTAATAGAGATTAGAGAAAAGATTAGATTGAAATCAATTGATAGTTGATTTTTAAAATCAGCACTTTTTTATACCTCTATATATATATATATATATATATATATATATATATATATATATATATATATATATTATATATATATATATATATATATATATATATATATATATATATATATATATATAAAGGAATCAAAACTTCTCTTTCTTCAAGGAAAAGCAGTAGGTGTTTTAGTACGTAAACGGCAAAGTGGTGGCGGAAGTCACCGAAGCAGAAGCACACGCATCTTCTATATCCGTATTTAATGCCCAAAGCCTCCACTGCGCCTCCGCATCCGCCATGGACGGTCTCATTCCGCCGCCTCCGCCACCGTTTGATATCGTCGATCCCTGCCGCTGGCGGTACAGCCCGCCTCCTCCACCTCTTCGATATCTTTGGGCTCGACGCTTCTCGTTATCACAGCCGTCCTCATCTTCAGTTTCGTTGTTTGCCTCTTCATCCGCCTCGGCATCCGCCTCCGACGCTCCTCCGCTCTGGTCGCCCCCGCTCCTGTCCTCTCTCGAACGGATCCATCCGATTCCGCCACCGAGGAGCTAACCAACAAGGACAACAACAACTCGGCGCCGATCGTCTCCCACCTCCCTCTCTTGGAGGTCAGCTCCTCCCTCGCCGCGCACTCCAAATCCTCTCCCGACTGTGCCGTATGCCTCCACGTCCTCCTCCCTGACGAGCATATCCGCCGCCTTCCCGCCTGCGGCCACGCCTTCCACGCGGAATGCGTCGACACATGGATCCGGAACTCGCCGTCCTGCCCTCTCTGCCGCGCCCCGGTCGCATTTCCTCCTCCGCCGCCGCCTTCAGCAGCTGTGCGTCACGTCAAAATGACGACCAGCGGAAGCCATGGGGGAAGCTCAGTGCGAGTCGAATCAAGGAACCTATCTCTCCCCCCTCTTCTGTCTTCGCCACCCCGCCGCCGCTTCTACTCGACCGGATCGTCTATCGCTAACCTGATGGAAGAGGATGTGGACGCGGCAATGGCACGAATCTGGGAGCAATCGGACTACGAATCTTCGACCTCCGCCTACAGAGGGCCATCTCCGCAGAGAAATGAGATCTGGGCGGCCATGGGCAGCGGAGGGAGGAGGAGGAGTCTGATGGATTCCACGGACCGACGGCTCTCGTCCCCGTCCCCATCCTTCCGGTCTGCCGCGTCGTCATTCCGGCACTCCATCCCGTCGACCGACCAAGAGGAAGACTTGGGCGGCGAAGGCGGGCAAGATTTCTCCTGGAATTGGGAGACGGAGGAAGACAACCTCTCCGCCGTGTACCGGTGGATCATAGGGTCATAATAGTCAATTCAATACCATCTCCGTTTAGAAGATTCCTTAAACGTTTCTCAGTCTGCCCGTAAAGACGATGCCCACTTATTTCAAGAAAATTACGGCGATGCACTACCCGAGCTATCTCTCCGTTACGAAATTGGACGTCTGCGATCTGAGCAGCTGATCGCCTTACGGCTGCGATCTGAACAACCGATCTAGATATCCAGGCACCTTTGTTTTTCTTCTTAATATCGTTCTACTTGATCTATTCCAACTAATTCACTCAGCTCACAAGATCTGTTTCCAAACATACAATTCATCTGTTGGAACACTACAAATACTACAAATGTTATTTCTTATATCACTTGCTTGTAACCTAGGATGTTCTTTTACGATGACTAGTATCAGTATCAACAAATTTAGCGACCAAAAAAGCCTACATTTCCTGCAAGAATCTGTATATAAAGAAAATAAGTGCTAACTTGTTCATTTTTTTCAATTTTCAGTTCAACTTGTAAGCTATTGAATCTATGACAAATAAAAGAAAGGAGCATGATTATATCAAGAAATCATGAGAAAACCTCAGCATTGTATCTCTCTCATGAAACCAGTTCACTGAGCTAACTTGATTATGCCAAATAACATGTTGCCCAAGAATAAACCATCTTGGAGAAAACTCATACGTAGAATTGGCAGTAAAACTTAATAAAGCATCATGCGTTTGGGATAGACTATGCTAAACAAAAATGTCTTGGAGAAATTTGAAAATAAAATCTACTTTTGGATAAACTGCTTCAAATTGTTCAACCACAACAGGTACTCGCGGCCGTCTTTATTTATCATGTATTCATGCAGAAAGTTGGTTGTCAAGGGAGAAATTCCTCTTATCTCTAGATACTTGTGGAAAGCTTTCTGCAGATTCTCATCCAGATCACTGCACGATAAAACAATGTTTCGTCTTTATGACTCAACATAACCATCCAAAATTATAGAATGAGGGAATGAGATACAAACTTGAAATCAGGTCCTTCATATGCAAGCATCTCATCTGATTCTTTGTTTTCTCTTACAGACATGCTATCAATGGTAACTTCGTCGGGATAGGCAGCACACGAGAACTCCAAACTTGGCCCCTTTCCTTTTGATACGATTACGGTGAGAGGGATGCTAGATTGACTAGGCCTGTCCTCTTGATCATCGTCTTCTTCGTTATTGTCAGGTTGATTATCTGGTTCCTCACCTGTGACAAGGCTAGGCATGGAAACTATGACCTCGATGCTCTCTCCGTGATAGTTTCTTTTCAGAGTAACAGTGTTCATTCCCTTGTCATCTTGGATCTCAAAAGGAAAGCCAACAGGTATCTCCTCCACCTGTTGAACAGATGCATATACCAAGAACAACATGAATTAATTACCTAGGAAAGTCTTTTTTTTTACAAAAAAAAATAAATAAAACAGTAACAAGACTGGATTGTGTTTCTAAACAATATAATTTTCTGAATTGGATTACCTGATCATGATCTTCAGACTCCTTAGCGCACTTTATCTCTGAATCAATAACTCGGAGGAGGTTCACATCAGAGGTCGGCTTCATTGCATAAGAAGAGAAAAATGCAGTGCAACGATGAGGCAAAGCAATTCTCTCAGAGATGGCATTCCTCAGATACAGTGGATAAACAACAGTCGAGAGGCGAGTGTGTGGACTGCTAGAAAGAGAGCGCACAGTGAAATGAGCAGCAGCAGAAGTGGCACGGCGTAAGGCTGCAGAGAAAGCCATTGTCGCAGCAGCTGAAAGAACCAAAGCATAGAATCAACTATAAGCCTTATAGCCCAGTCAATCTAATTGTAATGAAAATTTCCTACCGGTGAGAAAATTCTATGGCCAAAAGTCTTAATAGCAATCTTAGAATTCAACCACAATCTAAAATCTAATAATAGAAAATTTATAATTAAGTAAAAATAAAATTCAAATGTTTTTTAAAGGTTCATTATCTTTGTACACAAATTTTTTCCCTCGTAAGCTTATGAAGACAATTATGAACATATATTAATTTTTCCTTTCCAATTTATTTTTGAAAAAAATAAAGAAAAAGAAACAAAATGAAAATCTACATGAAAATAAGTTAAATATCGTGAACTAGTAGGCTGCAAAGATAAGATTAATGATTTATGAAAAGTAATATTAAATATAAAAAAACAGTTAAGAAACAAAATATTTACTAAAATCCTAGTTTACTCAATAAAATCAAATAGACAACAGCACTTTGTTCATATTGTAATGAACTAAAATAACTAGCTTGGAATAATATACAATCGAAAAGCAGACATCTCTCTTTCTAACTTGCAGCGGAAAGCAACTATCTCACAAAGATCATATTTTTCTATTGACAACTCCATAGCAAACGAATCATCAAAATAACATGACGATAGTTGTCTTTTTTTCAAAATAAAAATAAACATGGAGACATATGTACTAGAAAGTCTATAATCTCGTGAAGATATTACCAGATATTGCACTACTAAGAGTCGAGGAACGTATGAAGAAGACGTCAAATGGTAATGCAAAATAATCAATCAAAAAGTCTTGTTTCCATTAGTGAAATCACACAAGAATGTCCGAAAATTACTCAAAATATAAAGGTAAAAAACCGTTTGATTCAGTGCAAATCGGAGTTATTCAATTGGGAATAGGAGATTTCTTACGAGAACGATGAACGTACGATAACAGAGGATGAAGGGAGATACCAGAAAGGAGATTTCTTCTCAGTGAAGCGGAGCAAGGTCGCGATAATGGGACTGCAGGAGTCCTAAAATACCGAGCGAGACCACGTTCCGGATGGTGGCTACGCGCCGCAGCAAGAAGACCTGGAAGCGACCAAATAGTTATATTCGCGGATGCCCTAGTAGAGATAGGGTTTTACGAGACTGTCTGAGAAGGGCATTTGTTGTTCATTTGATCGGAACCATCTCAGCCGTTGGATCGGGAAAAATTTATTTGTGTGTCAATTGAGCTTTGAGTATTTGACTTGTTTTGAATTTTTTTATTTTTTTTAAAGAAATCTGACATAGACTAAGATAAAGTTTAACATACAATTGGAGATTTAAAATAATTTATAATAAATTAACTAGTTTATCGTATTAATTATTATATAATAGGTTAATATAACTGTAAATTATCTTTAAATCCCCAATTGAATCTTAAAATTTATCCTTAGTCCCTATGTCAGAAAAAGTTCATTTCCACTCCCTACATGCAAAGTTTCATTTGCTTCGCTCCCTGATAAATATTGTTTTACCTAATTCCCTTATTATTTTTAGGTACAAAAAATCCATAATGAGATACAGTTCCTCCTAAATTCAGAATCATATAATTAAAATCTAGTATATTTTCTATCAAATTAAGTATCATACTTTTTATAAGTATAAAAGACTAGGAAGAAATATAATTCTTCCTAAATTCAGTATATTTCAATTAAAATTTAGTATATATTTTATTAAATTAAGCACAATTCTTTTTCCACCGAACCAATTGATTAGCAGTTCATACCTAATTGCACTTATTATTTTTAGGTACAAAAGTCCAAAATGAGGAATAGTTCTTCCTAAATTCAGTATCATATAATTAAAATCTAGTATATTTTTTTATAAAATTAAGTGCCACACTTTTTATATGTATAAAATGTCCAAAAATAAGTATAATTCTTCCTAAATTCAGTATATTTCAATTAAAATTTTTATATATTCTATCAAATTGTGCACAATTCTTTTTCTACCGGACCAATTGATTAGGAGTTCATACCAATTGATTAATTTATGATGAATTGATTAGGTCATACTCAATTTGATAAAAAATATACTAAATTTTAGTTAAATAAAGTTGAATTTAAAAAGAATTATACTTGATTTTAAACTTTTTATACCTAAAAAAATTCAGTAAATCTGTAGTTGAAACACATGAAACATTGCATATAGGGAGTGGAAATAAATTTTTCTGACGCATGGACTGAGGAGAAAGTTAAGGTTTTGTTTTTTTTCCAGTCTTTTTTCATTTTCATTTTTGTAGATGCGTTTTTGAACATTTTTTTGTATTTTAGCTTTGTTTTCCAGAAAAAACATAGTGTTTCTGGAAAACTAATAATGAAATAAATCATTTCCAGAAAACAGAAATACGGTTTCTGGAAATGAAATGGAAATGGAACAAAAACGCTAGTTTGCATGCAGGAAGTTTAGGATAATTTCCCATAATTATATATATATATATATATGATTTTTTGCCCTGCACTCCATGAGTTATCGTAAGCGACGTGCTCATGTGGCACTGTCAGCTCGATTTTTTATATTAAAAAACTCTTTCTGCTCTCTCCTGTTCGTTCATTTTAGTATTAAAATATTTCTTTCGTTCTCTCTCCTCTTCTTCCCTCCATTATAAAAACTCATACTCCTCTTCACTTTCCTAAATTCTAAATTTTCCTAGCTCGTCTTCTGTCGCTCTTGCTCCTATCCTCATCGTCGTCTTTGTCGCTCTTGCTCCTACCCTCACCGCCATCTTCCGTCGCTACCACTCCTTTCTTCGCCAGATGCAAATAAAGTTACCTCAAGGTTCTTCTCGTTGACAAACTCAAACAAAATCGATGCTCCACCCCACCCTTTATTCTACTTGCATTTTTAATTAGGTTTACTACAACGTAGCTACTACAGTGATACCATTTAGTACCTCAAGTTGTCTGCACCTTGTTGCTACTATAACCTTAAAACTATTAAAACTCGAAACTGCTATAACAGAAAAATTGCTATAATTTTTTTGGTTATCTTATTTGCAGAAAACTTAGCAAACATCTACATTTCTAAATTTTACAAGATGCTATATTGTAAAAGTCCTACTACAAAATGAGACACTTTATACAGCTATTTAAGCAGAATCAACTATAATATTGTTTATATTGTCAATAGTAAATTTGTAAAAATATTTACTCTGCTACTATAACGTGAAAGCAAACTGCTCTGCTTAACCAAGTTTTAGCAGCTACTTCAAACTAGCTGCTACAACATTTAGCAGATTTTGTACAAGTACTTGCTTCACGTTGAAACAGCTACTGGATAATAACTGCTAAAACTTCAAACAAGTGTACAAGTACTTGGTACATGTTGTAGCGGCTACTAGACAAGAACTGCTACAACGTCAAACTTGTGTACAAGTACTTGCTATACGTTGTAGCAGCTACTAGACATGAATTGCTATAACATCAAATATGTATTGTAGCAGTTACTAGTTAATAGCTGCTACAAGCTCAAACTAGCTTTATTCCCAGTAGAACTGCTACACATTGTAGCAGCTACTTTATAGTACATATTATATAAGTTTTGCAATCTGGCGGCTAAAATAAAGGTGACGCTGTCTCTCTCAAACCTACACACTTGATCGTAAGCCCTCCATATCCAGTATATGTTTTTTCTGTAAAATAATTTTTATTGTAAGCATGCATTCTTTTATTAGAAATATTAATTTTTTTTGTTTTATAATTTACAGAAAACTTCGCAAACAGTTCATTTGATGGTAAGTCATTTCATTTTAAGTTGTAATTCCCTCTAACCCAAATAAATTGTTTATACGTGATTCTAAATGATTTTTTAATATAGGTAAAAATATATATTGTCTGTCAAGGCCGACAGGCCAAGAATTAAGATGCATGGATACAGTTGATAGCTTTAAGGGTTTATGCTCTTACACCAAAACTACAAAACTAAAGAGGTAGCAAAATGAGCTTTTGAAACATATTATGATAAAAATCTAACACCTACCTCCTTTATATCGAAAGGAAAAGAAAGGTCGTGTGCAGTATGAAGTTCAAACACCCATAGAAAATAATCGAAAGTGGAAAATTTTAGTGTTTAGGGTTAATGAATTCTAACAGATTCAGGAATAAACAAAAATATTCTCTACAAATTAGTGATGAGGAATAGATATATTATTTCAAGTTGTTGTGTTTATAGGTCTTGTTAGATTATCTTTTGCCTTAAAACTCTTGAATATCTTAAATCTTGTATAATACGTTTCATTCTAGTTGGCGTTCTTTTTATTCCAGAATTTTGGTTTGATAGTATTTATTTTGTCATGTATATTTGTAACATGAAATTGAAAGGCTACAACGTGATACTAGCTACTACAACTATGTAGCAACATTTGAAATATCATAATTTTTGACTCGAATATCAAAATAAGGTATTTTTTTCGAATCAAAGATTGTTTAGAGATCTATAATTAAAAAAAAGATCGTCTTATTCTGATATTCGAGGCAAAAATTATGATATTTGAATATTTATTACACATTGTAGCAGCTACTATGCAATAGCTGCTACAACGTATAACATTAATTACTGAATAGCTGCTACAACTGTGTAGTAAACTTTCAAATACCATAACTTTTGGCTCGGATATCAGAATGAGGGTATCTTTTTTCTTTAAATTATAGATCACTGAATGATCTTAGATTAAAAAAAATCGATTCATTCAGATATTTGAGTCAAAAAATATAATGTTCAGAATATTGCTACATAGTTGTAACAGCTACTGTCAATAGCTGCTACAACTATGTAGCAACCTTCCAAACATCATAACTTTTGTCTCCGATATCAAAATGAGGCGATTTTTTTTTAAATCGAAGATCGTTCAGAAATCTATATTTTAAAAAAAATACCTCATTCTAATATCCGAGTCAAAAGTTATGGTATTCAAAATTTATTACAGAGTTGTAGTAGCTATTATTAAGTAGCAGCTACATGTTGTAGCAGCTACTCTGCAGTAGCTGCTATAACGTATTCATCATTATAGTATCCATTGATGAATAGCTGCTACATGTCGTAGCAGTTACTATAAAGTAGTTGTTACAACTGTGTAGTCAATTTCTGCATACCATAATTTTTTACTCATATATCAGAATGAGATAATCTTTTTTTCTAAATTATAGATCTCTGAATGATCTTCGATTAAAAAAAATGTCTCATTCTAATATCGGATTCAAAAGTGATGATGTTCGAAATATTGCTACAGAGTTGTAGCAACTACTATGAGTAGTTGCTATAACTGTGTAACAATTTTTTGAACATCATAACTTTTGACTTTGATATCAGAATGAGATAATTTTTTTCAAATCGAAGATCATTCAGATATCTATAGTTTAAAAAAAAATTGCCTCATTTTGATATTCAAGTCAAAAGTTATTCAAAAATTTATTACATAGTTGTAACAACTATTATTGAGTAACTGCTAAACATTGTAGTTGCTACTTTAGCCATTGCTAAATAGCTGTTATAAGTTGTAGCAGCTACTGTCAAGTAGTTGTTATAATTGTGTAGTAAACATTCAAATATTATAACTTTTGACTTGGATATCAAAATGAGGCGATCCTTTTTTTTAATTATAGATTTCTAAACGATCTTCGATTTGAAAAAAAAAATCACCTCATTATGATATCAGAGTCAAAAGTTATGATATTAAGAAGATTGCTACACATGGTAGCAGCTACTGATTTTTTTTAATCGAAGATTGTTTAAAGATCTATAATTAAAAAAAATCGGCTTATATTGATATTTGAGTAAAAAATTATGGTATTTGAAATTTTACTACACAGTTATAGCAGCTACTCGACAATAGCTACTACGACATATAGTAGCTATTCAGCAATGTTGCTATACGTTGTAGTAACTACTACAAAGTAACTACTATAACGTATAGCAGCTACTCAATAATAGTTGTAACAACTGTGTAATAAATTCTCGAATACCATAATTTTTGACTCAGATATTAGAATGAGGCAATTTTTTTTAAAATTATAGATCTTTGAATAATCTTCGATTTGAAAAAAAAATTATCTTATTCTGATATCGGAATAAAAAGTTATGATGTTTGGAAGGTTACTACACAGTTGTAGCAACTACTCACAATAGTAGAATGAGGCGATTTTTTTTTGAATCGAAGATCGATCAGAGATCTATAATTTATAAAAAAGATCGTTTCATTCTGATATCCGAGTCAAATGTTATGATATTCAAAAGTTTACTACATAGTTGTAGCAGCTACTCGATAGTAGCTATTATAACATGTAGCGACTATTTAGCAATGAATGTTATACATTGTAGCAGCTACTGCACAATAGCGGCTATAACGTGTAACAGCTATTGAATAATAGCTGCTATAACTGTGTGATATATATATGTGTGTGTGGGAAAGTTAAGCTGCTCACTTTCTTGTGCTCGATTATATGTGCAACAGGTAGGGGCAACACACAATCATGCATAAGGAAGTGAGCAACATATCACCTCTCTCTCTCTGTATATAGAATTTGATATCCTACATATCTACCGTTGTGCTCCCATTCGTACCCTGACCAGAGATGCCTCCAAAGCATTTGGAAGTGCCTTGAACGATTTTTCCCGTATCGTAGATTTCTTTTTTGATTTTTAAAAAATCAACATTTCCTTAAATCATACCCTAAATATATATAATATTTTCTGTGAATATTTAAATTTTTATCTTGAACACGATAATCCAAGAGCGAAGATTGAACTATATAAAGAAAATCTTATTAGCTTAAATCCACTATAACCTCATGTTCAGTCGACCAAATCCCGTGTCATTCCTTCTTTGCTCCGCTCAATGGCACTTAATAAATGCGTTCGATCGACTGATCCTCTTGATCAATTGACAGAATAAGCTTTCATCTGCATAGCGTGCCATACCAAAATATGGTTCAGTCAACTGATCTTGATGATCAGTTGACTAAACCGCCTAAATTCTTCCCAATCTAGAGCAGTCTGACTAGTTCAGTTGATCAATCCACTCGTTCAGTCGACCGAACCTTCGGTCAACTTTCTTTGACTGATCTACATGAAATTGTTAGCACAACACATATAACATATAAAGGATTAACCTTGTAAAACAGAGTTAGCACAAGTATGTATGAATAAATGACAGTAAGATCTGTTCTGATCTCAATTTAGAAACCTACATAGGTTTCTCTAGTTGGATCAGCGCCTAAGGTTGTTCCATCGGACACGACCTCACAATGCTCTCCTCCAGGAACTTACTTTACTCACCTGTCAAACATCTGCTCCTCCTGACTGTTTGGAGTTACTCTGCTCAGTATTTGATTGCCTAATATCCACTAAAACTTTCTTACAATATTAAATTAGCACAACATCAATAATAGTAAAGCAAAACAGTATTGATAAACCTATATTTAGATTTTGAGAAGAGCGCGAGTGCACGGAAGATGACAGCGAACGGAAGAGCGCAAGTGCAAGGGATATTTAGAATTTGAGAAAGTGAAGAAAGAATGTGTTTTTATAATAGAGGGAGGAATGGAGAGATCAAAAAGAATATTTGAATACTAAAAAGAATGAACAGGGAAGAAGAACGAAAGAGTCTTTTAATATAAAAAATCAACTAGTAGCGCTACGTGAGCGCATCATTCACGGTCGCTCATGAAGCGTCGGGTAGAATATATATATATATATATATAGACGGCTCACTTTCTTGTGAATGTTCTGTGTATAACAGGTGGGCTCTTGTGAATGATTCTGTGTGTAACAGGGAGGGGGCAGCCCACGATCACGCATAGGGAGTGAGCAACATATCACCTCTCTCTGTATATAGAATTTTGATATCCTACATTTCTTCCGTGCGCTCCCATCGCACCCTAACCATAGATGTCTCCAAAGTATTTGAAAGCGCCTTGAATGTTTTTTCTCTTACGTAGATTTTTTTTTGTCTTTTGATTTTTATAAAATCAACATTTCCTTAATCATACCCTAATACATATGATATTTCCCGTGAATATTTAAATTTTTTATCTTGAACATCATAATCTAAGAGCAAAGATGGAACCCTATAAGAAAATCTTATAAGCTTAAATCTATTATAACCAACCTTTAAATTATAAAATTTAAACCTAAATATATATAATACCCTATAGGTCAATGATATATAATGTATGACCCATAAGGATTTAGATTATCATAATTAAGTATAAAAAAAAAAAATAAAAATAAAAAAAAAAAAAAGGATTTCATAATATGATTTAATAATAATTACCCCCCCCCCCCCCCCCCCCCCCCCCCCCCCCCCCCCCCCCCCCCCCCCCCCCCCCCCCCCCCCCCCCCCCCCCCCCCCCCCCCCCCCCCCCCCCCCCCCCCCCCCCCCCCCCCCCCCCCCCCCCCCCCCCCCCCCCCCCCCCCCCCCCCCCCCCCCCCCCCCCCCCCCCCCCCCCCCCCCCCCCCCCCCCCCCCCCCCCCCCCCCCCCCCCCCCCCCCCCCCCCCCCCCCCCCCCCCCCCCATAATATAAATATAATAAAATTATAATAATTACATAATTAAAAAAATTATAATAATAAAAAAAAAAAAAAAAAAAAAAAAAAAAAAAAAAAAAAAAAAAAAAAAAAAAAAAAAATTATAAAATTTTACCTTTAGAGTTCATACCTTTCAATTGGATTATAATATTTAAGTTAATAAAAACAAATAAATGAAAAAATTTTAGATGATCTCGAAGTATAATAATATATTTATGATTTATATATGACGAAATATTAATTTTATAAAAAAATTAAAAAAAAAAAAAAATATTGAGTCCAAATGCCTCAATCACTATTTTAAAAAAATTGACAAAAATGCATCCGATATATTTGGAGGCGTCTCGAGTCAAGACATGAACAAAAATGGAGCGGAAGGTCCGTAAGACATTGAAAGTACCTTGAATTCCATATTTTTCTTCAAATAAAACACCAAGCCCTTCTCCAATAGCAGCTTCAACTATAGTGATTTACCTATGGCTATGGGGTAATAAAAGGACAATTAATTATCTCCCAATCATTCACGGTTCAATCCCTAACTATATAAATTTTAAAAGAATTTTTCCTTCAAATGAGACGAGCAATCATAAGATGTTAGACTTCTGGATCGTCTATCACGAATACTTCTTGATTTATTGGTGGGCGATAAAAAACTTCCGTGAAGCTAAATTAGTCATCCAGATTCGACGTTAAACCTGATTAATAAAAAAAATTTCAACAGTGGAGATTTGAAGCGCAAGAAAACTACAAGAAATCCTATTCAGTGAATATACAGTTGAACCGATACAGAAATACTTCAATCTAGACAAATTCTTATGCTGCCAAATTTTAGAAATGCAAAAGAAACAAGAAATTACGTTTAGACATTTCGATTCCGTATCACGAACCATGCTGCTCCTGCACTTGGTTAATCCAAAGTTATGCCGCTACCTCTGCTAGTTTCACAGCTGGAAATAGATAAAGAGGTAAGACAGTCAAGTAAGAATTAGAGATGAATATTGGCATTTGAACTCTAGTTTCAATTCGTTTTTAGGTCTAAAAAAGAATTCTCAAGGGAAAACAGAGTAAAAGAAATTTGTGCTCTTTATTTGATTTATGGCAATCTCCGAAGCAGTGTGTAATAAATAAGAAAGTGTATGCTCTTAAACCACCAATTGCAGCAAATATAGTGGAGTAGCTCTTTTGTTAACACTAGGCAAAAGGTAAGGGAACTTCCACTAAGCTAAAACATCAACAGGACGAGCAGCCACGAACTTCTTTTTCATAATTTAAAACACAGAGAGCTATAACAAGCATAATAACATTAGGCAAAATAGCGTCAAATGCCTGCAAATTATTGTGGCCACATGAATCATATACTTGCCTTTCTCACCTTTTGGATTCTTGCCTTAATCAACCACATACAACTAATGAGAAGGACTATAAGAACATATCAATTATTTCTTTTCTAACAAAATATTTCTCAAAGGTATCATCAAATTTAGTTGTAAAATAGGAAAGGGCAAGGATAATGGGTAAACAAATATAAACATATGACCAATAGACTGTGGTTAAGCACAGAAAAGAGAAAGGCAAGCTTTAGGTAGCCACATTTGACTTTTAAACACTCCATGTATCTATCTGGTCCACTCAAGATGATTTTTGCCTAGATAATTAGTCAGCAAAGTAGATCATTGATCAACTCAGATTTGTCGAAAATTATTCATACATCATGTACAAATCGCTATTCAGGTTGATACGTTAAACACTGCATATATTAACACAATGGAGCAACACAATGCCGGAAAAACAAGGGTGTTCCAAATCATCATTTTGAACAAAAATTGTTCACTAATCAACACTCCATCTTACTATTTCTTGTATTCGTGTGCCTAAGATGATTAAACATAGTTCAACTTCCCTGATTTAAATTTCACGTTATGCTTAGTAGAAATTCCAGACTTCCAGTAGCCCTTATTGGAGCAATGGCACCAAGCGAATTTTACTTTGAATAAACTAACTACAAAAATCATGAATCCTTTATTTCCACGGCAATATCAATGTGGCTCTGATGACTAAATTAACCTTTATCATTTCATCCATAGAAGTCAGGATTTTTTTTTGAGACGTTAAAAACAAAAAACCATAGATATAAATAACTATGTTGCTAGAAAGAATTGGAGATTTGAGTATATTTCCATGTAGTTTGTAAATGTTTCATCTATATATAACACCAAAGGCGACTAACTAAACTATCGTACAAATCAATGATACTTGTTTATGTTCTTGCCAATCAAAGACAAATAAATTAATCGAACTTACATAATTTGGAGTTCAAATGTGAAATGACAGCACAGAACATCACTAATTGAACCACACCTTTTGGCCAAACTTTTTTTTTTTCCTGAGCATGCATTTTCTAGAAAGAACCATTTGGGTGTATAAATTCAAACTCAAACTAGGATGCTGGAAGCAAGGTTAAGATCCCATATGCAACTATCTTCTAATATTCACATGGATTTTCCCAAGCAACTGGCATAAGGTATCTGCTTTTTTTTATTAACCTTCTAAAATGTATTTGTAAAGAAGGAACCCAATATACAGCATAATCTGATTATGCAGAGAACTGGTTCCAAATTACTTCCACTTGATATGTGTTAATCACTTCAAAATGTGAAGCAGTTCTCATGGTGGCCTGTTATTTGTCCGTTTTTATCTGATGCGAGATTCACATTTTGCTCTCTCAGCCAACAACCAAGTTACCTTTCATCTGTGGTTTCTTCCGTATTAAATTTGTGCAGTCCGAAGAGATTCTTCTCTCTCTTCGTCAAAAGCCGTCTGATCCTTCATTTCAGTACAAGTAGATCCCAGCAATTCTTCTTTAGCTCTCTGGGTATCACTCTCCCCCAAGGGAGGCAACGTAACAGCATTCCTTTTATAGTTCCAGACCAGAAGAGAAACAAAATCTTGAGGTGTAGAAAGCCCCTCCTCCCTAAGGCAAGATCGTTGATCCTCTAGAGTCTTGGGATCCAGAAGCCTAATGTATTCCAGCAAAACCTTCTCATGCTCTGGCCTCCACCCAGCAGGAAATGGGGTATAATCTGCATCAGGAACCAAAGACATCCGAGTGTACTGAAGACCATCAATTGAATCCAGGAGACCCATTCTCAACAGGTTCAGATACTCAGGGGACTGACCCTTCTTATCCTTCAAAGGACGGGCTAGATTCCTTGATGCAATCTTGTAGACCTTTGCTCTAGACCGCAGTTTGTACTTGGCAGCATAGAGCTTGGCTAATGACCCCCTTATGATATAGGAACAAAAGTTCACAACCTTCTTGCGGTTATCTGCATAACGATACCACTCTGCCATAGTTTGCAAGAATTTATTCATCTGTGCATTTGTGTGTGCTTGTGTTGCATGAAACATTTTGAAACAAGGTTGCGGATCAGGATCCCTGTCTCCTTTTAAGAAGTTCAGCTTCCTGAACTGTTTGACGCATTGTCTCAAACTTGCTGTGACTGACAGAAGTGTTCCTACACCTTTTTCACTGATGATCTTCCCCCCAGTTGCTGTGTACCTAAGTGTAGGATATACTACTCGCCTGCAGAGTACATGATCCATAAACATAATACCCTTGGTGATGTGCTCAATCGGGAGATTCTCATTATCAAGCTTGAGCTGGTATCTCTGATCACAAAACTCAATTAGCTGTTTCCTTAGCACTGCAGCATCTGCTCGAGGACCCCTAACTCCAACCAAAAAATGACCAGCATAGCGAATATAGTCCATTTTTCTGGTCTTGTCAGGCCCGCTAGTGGGAACAAACTCTGGCCATGATGTGTTCCCGTGCTCAGCATCATCCCCAGTCCATATAACATCAGACTTTGAGGGTTGGTAGAACTCCTTAATCTTCCCCTCCATCCATCTGTCAAGCTCATCTAGATACACATTGGCAAGCAAGGAGCTTAAGACTCCACAATGCCCCCAATTTGGCTTCTTTTCGGCCTCCACGGGAGCAAAACCAAAGAAACTTTCTAGCCAGTACGGATCAGGCTTGGGCTCGTCCTCAGCTAATACCCTCTTTTTCTGATGCTTCCTACTCTTTTTCTTCTTCTTAGCCATCTCCTCATCGGTGGGGCGACCAATTATCACTGGCGCTGTTAGGGCTGATTTAATCAAGTCCACGACCTTTTTATCCCTAACATCCCGGATCAACGCATTGATGATCAATCCAGGCTTCACTCCATCAAGAATGGTGCTGAGGTCACCTTTGATGTACCATAGATAACCGGCAAAGCTTCTTCTGATCGTCCGTATAGCAGTGTGAGCATCCCGTCCAGGGCGAAAGGCAAAAGATTTCTGGGAGAATCGAGCTTCATAGATAGGCTCAAGGATCATGAGAAGGACTTCCTGGACAACACGGTCCTGGAAAGGCGTAGGCTGCGTGGAGGTGAGGAGGACACGGAGCTTGCGCTTGGATAAGGTGGTTGGATCAGTGGTGTCCCGGGGCGAACGGAGAAGGAGATCAAGGCGGGCACCCCAGCGGAAGCGGCCGTCGAGGACGGCATTGCGGAGGGCGAGAAGAGAATGGAGGGCGGAGCTAGAGACCGAAGATTTGGGAAGGTACGAACCGGTATCGTCAGCATAGGCCTTTTGGTAGGCGAGAACCCAGAGCTCAAAGCGGCGTAGGATAGGGGTGAGGCTGGTAGCAGTGGCGGAGGGGTTGCGGAAGCTGTCGACCCAGAGGGCGGAGCAGATGGAGATGGGATCATCACGTATGAGGGAGGAAGGATCGTCGGAGACTGTGGAGAGAGATTCCCACTGATTGCCGCTGCGATGGCCAGGTAGAAGGGAGGGATTCACCGGCGGGGGCGGGGGCGGGGGCGGGGGCGGGGGCGGGGTCGGAGGAGCGGGATAGGCAGGAATCCGTCTAAAAGAGTCCGGATGGCGAGGATGCCTGGAAAATGAGTCGGCGGCAGAAGAAAGGAAACGGCGGTGGAGACGGAGGAGAAAGAGGCAACAGTTCATGGGAGGAGGCGAAAGGTCAAAGGCCGGAACCCTAGCAAATGGACTCGGTTCGGCGACACCTTCTGTTGCAGGGTTTTAACATTTATCTCTCATTTAAAATACTTTATTTAGGAAAAATTAAAATGATAATTAATTTTTATTTACTTAATTAAATAATTTTTAGTTCGATAAGATTTACATTTTAAATTGGAAAAAAGAACTTGACTATTTTGTCAAAAACAATGATAGAGAGAGTGAAAATAGAAGAGTGAAAATCATAATAAATGATGTGGCATAACATATCACTTTATATATACACGTTCGATTATCATTTAGACACCATCGGCGGCCGAAAACCGCCGCCCAAATCAAACTATACTTGGGGGGCACGGTGAACCCGTCGGATATCGTGCATGCAAGGTGCCACGTCATTCACTATGATTTTCACTCTCCCATTTTTACTCTCCCAATCATTATTCTTTTGTCAAGACTATATTTACTCAGGAATAATGATTGGGAGAGTGAAAATGGAAAAGTGAAAATCATAGTGAATGACGTAACACCTTGCATGCATGATCTCCGACAAATTCACCGTGCCCCCCAGGGTATAATTTCATTCAAGACTACGGCCGAAGGCCACCGATGATGTCTAAATAATAATCAAACGTATATATATAAAATATCACATCATATCACGTATAATTTTTATTTTTCCATTTTCAGTTAACCTATCATTGCTCATTTACTCAGTACCCTCGACGCGTATTAACTTTCATATTTATCTGTTTTCTAAGGTATATTTTTTTTTCTTTGAATCAAATCTAGGATAGAATAATTAAACCTTGAAATAAAAATGGTTGTCAAGCGGTAATTCGATTAGGTTGTCTTTTCTTTGACAAATCCTATGTTAATCTCTCTCACACGTTGATGATTCTCATAATTAATCAAACAAATTGAACCCGTCCTAACTCGCGTATAGCTCCGCCAATCAGATGCCCTATCAGGTAGAGTCGGGGGCGAGGCCCAGGGTTTAGATAATCCGAGCTGACCAAGCCAACAGTTGGTCGGGCATTGCCCGACCCGATCCGCCTGAGAACATTAAGAGGCCGACCCCAACCAAGGGTCGACTGCCAAGCCAGAAAATTCCCGAGCCTCTAAGCCACCCGACCTTAGGCCAGGTCGCCCAAGTCGAGTTAATTAAAGCCGGGCACTCCAGGACTCGAAGAGCGCAGCGCCCCCGCGCTTGGACGTGTTAGCTAAGTAGCCAGGTTTCACTCGGAGCCACCGGTCGGCGCCCCCATTCAAGAGTTGTCGCAACCCTCAGGAATATCTACTCCCTGACACAACATTAACAGGGATGGTACGGGAGTCGGCGCAGGCTTGACACCGTTCGTGCCTGAATTGTAAGTATCTTGCTGACACGATGATCTTCCTGCCATACCCTCGTACCTTGTACCACGACAACCTATGCTTGTGTCAGATCGAGTGGTGCCGGACGGCGCCCACCAGCGGGCTGACAGCGCTCCTTGCCTTATTCCAGTATACGACAACTTACCCGGCCACCGCACACTGTACCTTGCCCTGTCCTCGCAGGCGACAAAAGGTGACAGGCTGGGTAGAAACTGTTAGCTCCCTCAGGTATATAAGCTCCTCCGCTCTCCGCTTAGCAGGTACGCACGCTATTGTGTTTTCGTCCATTGTTCCATTGCTTTGCTCTATTCTTGCGAATACTGACTTGACCGTCGAAGGGCCTTGCCGAGGACTTTGCCTGGCAGATTTGCTAACGGTGATTTTCTCGCAAGTCGAAGCCCATCATCAGCTGTACTCGGGGGACCACTCCGCGCTTGGGAGTCCACCTCACTCTGCAACAGGATCATATTTGGCGCTAGAAGGAAGAACTTTCTGCCTGATCGGGTGTGCACGATGGAAGATCCCCACCGAGTGACAGTGACTGTTACACCCGAGGAGTATGAGCTCTTGTTGGCCGCCCGGGCTCAGAAAACCTCTCAGAGGCCTTCACAGGTCGGTAGCTCGGCGACCAGGTTTCCTGAGCCATCAACGCTCGACCACTTAGGAGGTCGGGGGAAGGTTGCCAGACCCGAAGGGGGATCAGTCCCCTTCCCCGCCGCTTTTTACCGAGGTCGGGACGACGAGGCTGATTCAATTCCGGGCGAGGCGTCTGCATCCAGCCAGACTCACAAGCCATGTCCGGATAAGGGAAAGGCCCCAGCTGACTCATCTCCGACCACCCTGGTACACAGCCCCTTCTCCTCGCGGATCCTAGAGGACCCGGTTCCCAAGCATCTCCGGTTCTTCACCATACCCGAATATGCCGAAACCACCAACCCCGAGGAGCATTTAATGAAGTTCGAGAGTTCGGCCCTGCTGCACCAATACTCTGAGGGCCTGAAATGTCGAGCCTTCCTGACGATGCTCTCGGGACCCGCTCAGCGATGGTTCGACCGAATCCTCAATGGGTTTGTGTCGAGCTTTGAGGAGCTTAGGAGGATATTCCTCCAACATTTCGCCAGTAGCCAGAGGCACCACAAGACGAGCCTCAATCTGTTCACCCTGAAGCAGGGCCCGAAGGAGTCCCTCCAGGCCTACATCAAAAGATTCAATGGGGTGACACTAGACGTGCCGACCGCTACACTCGAGGTACTGATCAACGCCTTCTCCCAAGGACTATAGGAGGGAGACTTCTTCCACTCGCTGATCAGGAAGCCACCGAAGGACTTTGACAACCTGTTAGGAAAGATTGTCAATTATATCAACGTGGAGGAAGCGCAGGCCGCTCGAAAAAAGGAGTCGGTCAACGCGCCGACCCTGAACCCCGCTCAGAACAACCGATCCCCGGGCGGGCCCATCCGCAGCCCGTGGGGAGCAATCAACCGAGGGGGAATGGAGTACAGGCGTGTGTAGCAAGTGGCCCAGGGGTGTCTGTCGACCCGCTGGAGGCCCTTTTGCGTGTTTCACCAGAGCCACACCCATAACATGGAGGAGTGCCGACAGGCTGGGAGAGGACGGGCTCCTGCCCCCCGAGGACGGGGGCGCCAAACATCTCTTGGGCGCGGCTCGGGCCAGCCACCACCCCAGCAGTCGAGGAACCCAGACGGAATCCCCCCACGACTTGTAATCTGTTCCCACCAAAGGATCGAACCAAGGCCGAAGAAATGGACGAGGAGCAGGCCAACCAGCAAAACGCAGTCCGAGGAGTACACGTGATCTCGGGCGGACTAACCGGGAGAGATTCCAACCGAGCCTGGAAGGCACAAGTGCGCCAACTGGAAATTCACCAGGTTGACACAAGCGCCGCTCAAGCGCAAGGGCCCCAGATTAGCTTCGGCTCGCAAGATCTGTTGGTGTCGGAAGCACCAAGATCGAACCTGGGTTTTGATAATGGAAAAGGGTTCATAAGTTAAGATTATATTGTGATCTAATGAATTTGTTTAGGTGCGCAGGAGAAATCCTAGGTAAGCTAGGCGTGAAGTCCTAGTTCGTAGAATTGGGCAATAAGTCATGGCCGAGGGCTGGGCACCGAAGACCTGACCAAGGGTTGGGCAATAAGTCCTGGTCGTGGACTGGAAGTCTTGATTCAAGGAATTGGGCAATAAGTCCTGGCCGAGGGTTGGGCATCGAAGACCTGACCGAGGGTTGGGCAATAAGCCCTGGTCGTGGACTGGGCACGAAGTCATGATCCGAAAGATCGGGCAAAAGTCTAACCGGAGGAGCTGGTTGGCAAAAGGTAAATTCTCTTGAGAGAAGTAGGCGAGGACGCGTTCCCCGAAGAGGGAACTGTTAGTGATATGAGAGAAGTGTCCTAAGGCAATCGCCTTATGATTGTAATCATTTATTTTAATAAATAAATATTCACTATTTAAGTATACATGTTTGTGTATTTGATTGAGATCTTAAACTCATTTACTGAATGCCCGCAATACAATTCACAGCATGAGAGAATTTGTGATGAATTCACAACTAGTGATTATCTCTACATGTGCAATTGTGAAGTATTGAAATTGTCCCTAGTCGATGAATTGATAAATACGGACACTATCAATTCTGTTGAGACTAGCATGGGTTATTCTCTAATCAGCTGATTTTCACTGGCTGGTGACATTGTGATGTCCGGAGATAAACATGAATGCTAGTTAAGGGAACTAGTTCATTGGAATGACTGGCTGTAAAACTTCATATGGTAGTCTACATATAGATATGTTAGTGAAGTTCTTACTGCAGCTTAAGTGCGATGTTCCTTTGACTTGCGGTGTTCACATCATCTTGGTCATGGAGACTTATACTTTGACATCTTAAGCAAGCATCTCCAAGGAGGTGTGGACCCAGGATGATTGGGTATAAGCCGAAGTGCCCGAAGATGTTTGAACAGCCTACAAAGGATTCACCATTCCTTGCAAGGAGATGTATACCCGAGGCCTATCGTCGGATTGTTACTCGAAGCCTCTGGCCAGAGCATGACATGTTCAGAGTATGAATCTCTTAAATACATGAGAGTAATTAGAATCCGTAGGACGAGAAAACGTTACTTGGGCTAGGTGTGACGTAGTCAGCCTAGTGGGGACTGACACACATAGACCATGTCCTGAACCAAGTGGGTATAAGATGGTGAAGGGAATGTGACACGATTCATTATAGCTGCTGAAGGGTTTCAGAATTGTTTCTGAGGTCAACCGTTCATCTTTCGATTAATTGGGGATCATGATGTACTACTAGGTGTCACTCATTAATATTCTATAATTGATTAATTATAGATGACCAACATAAATCGAAAGTCTATTTAGTCACATGCACTACGAGTAATCCGAGGGATTTAAAACGAGTTGAAAATTGGATTTTCCAATCAAGAGAGATTAAGTTTGGTTGAGCCAAACGATAAGTCGAATCTGAATTTTTCAGATACGCATCGGAAGCGTAAAATGGCTAAGTCTTTTGAAGACTTAATAGATGAATTAAATAAGTTTAATTCATTGGGGCGTGACTTGGATGGGCCAGCCAAAGAGGGCCTCCATCCTCTTTGCTTGGCCGACCACAACAAAGGGAGAGAACCAAGTTTTTGGTTCAATTTATAAAATAAACCAAGTGTGATTTGTTTTATAAAATTATGGATGATATAAATTTTTATATATAATAAACCAAGGTTTGGTTTATTTTTCATGGAAATTAAAATGAACCATGGATTGGTTTATTTTATAAAATCAATCATGGATTGATTTACCATGATAAGGAAATTTATTCCATAAGAGAAAAGAGACTTGATTGATTTTTATCATGAATTAAAATATGATTTTAACCATGATATAAAATCAAACTTGGCATGATGGAATAAGTTATTCCATATTTGAGAGGCTTGATGGTTGAGAGGCCACTATATAAAGGACCCAAGGCAAGGCTTGGAAAATAATCGATGTGATGAAGGCATAGGCTCTCTCCCTCTCTTTCTCTCCTTCTCTTCTCCCCTTCTTGTCGTGCGCCAACCAGCCCCAAGAAGGATCTTTTGCCGCAAGCTTCTTCTTTTGCTTTGCCGGAATTTTGATTCCGGCCATCCTTTTGTGGTTAGTCTTTCGACTTCTCTCTTGGTTTTTCTCGTCGCGTTCTCGGAGAATCTAGTAGTTCTCGAGAACACGAAACTCGTGGCTTTGTGAAGTCATCCCGAAGATACTCGGCATGGACGCGAATAGAGGCGGAGTTTCTAAGGGACGCTTACGGTTGGATCTCGTCCCTTCCTTCGAGTTACGCGAGGTAATACGTAAATTGGTTTATGTTTCTGTAAAATTTTAAATATATGATCATGTCTACACAAGATAAAATTGCATGCTTAGTAGTGTGGTTAAATAATTTGAGAAATTATTTATGCTAAACCTTCCGCTGCACGTAATTAATTTTAAAATTACGAACCCGCATCCATGTCAACATACACCCGGTCCCAACAGTTGTATCAGAGCTAGGTTAGTGTTCGACATAATCATATAATTGTTTTTGCGGAAAGCTTTGTCATGATCTCAATTTTGGAAATTTTTTCAATTATGGAAACTTTCCAATTATGGTAAATTTTCGATTTAGGAATTTCAAAGTTTGGAAATCCTCATGAAATTTCGTAAACTTTTGAAATATCTCTGTTTCTGAAATTTTATGATAATTGTGAAAACTTTTCATTTTTGGAAACTTTCCAATTTTGAAAATTTCCTCTTTTGAAAATTTTCTAATTTTGGAAAAACGTAAGTTTTCTTTGTACCAGAAACTTACAATTATTCTAAAAACCTTTTATTTTTGGAAACTTTTCATTTATGGAAAGCTCGCAATTTTAGGCACTTTCTTTCAAGAAAGTCTAGACAAATTATGGAAATATTAATTGACATTTAAATTCATAATTAGAAATTAAATTATTTATAAAATTTTTTATTTTGGATTGAGCCTCGGGGACCCGTCCAATTTAAAGTTAGTTGTTATAATTAAATTTCCTAAATTGAATTTAAACTGTCAAATTCTTATTTTGGATTGAGCCTCGGGAGTCATCCAAATTAAGTTATTGATATTAATTTTCCATAAATAAAATATGTGATCAAATCTTGGAAATTTTGAGGTGATTCTCAAACGATAATTTCCTTATTGATTTATGAGGTGATGCTCTTACATATTATTGTCTTCAAAATTAATTAGGAAAATTATTGTCTCCAAGGTCGATGCAAAGAGAGGTGTAGTTGGGTGCTATGTATATTGTTGCATATTTGTTAATGAGTTAACAACCCAATGATTTATGTAAACATTCAATTAGTTGATAGCATAATGTGATAGTTACATATGTATAATATGTAATCGGTATAATTACCTACCTTCATAGCTAAGAATTACTTGATGGACTCTAGCCATGGTTGTTCTTATCTATGGTTGGATATCAACCTATTTGGAGATGTTCCTACGATCTCCCGAATTGATAAAAAAGGGTTATTCAATTCGAAAAATAAATAGGATTTAATTAATGTATATTGATGCATTCTTTATCATTCTCATCACATAACCTCAATTTGTATTTCTAGGATAATCACCTGATCATGTCTTCTGTGAATTTACGTTCCATTTTGGACACCAATAAGCTGACTGGGCCAAACTTCATGGACTGGCTTCGAAACCTGAGGATAGTCCTCAAGGCAGAAAAGCTTGCTTATGTCCTTGAAAAACAACTTCCCAACCATCCTCCTGAAGATGCAACTCCAGACCAGTTAGTGGCATATCAGAAACATGTGGCCGATTCTGAACTTGCGAGTTGCATCATGCTGGCCGCTATGGTACCTAAGCTACAAAAGCATTAAGATACTTCGATCTGATCGGGGTGGTGAATACTTAAGTCAAAGTTTCAAGATTATCTTAGGGATAATGGGATATTGTCTCAATGGACTCCGCCATATACACCACAGCATAATGGTGTATCTGAGAGGTGTAACCGAACCTTGATGGACATGGTTAGATCTATGATGAATCATGCAACTCTTCCAAAATCCTTTTGGGGCTATGCGCTTAAGACAACTGTTTACTTACTAAACAGAGTCTCGACCAAGGTAATCTCTACTACTCCATATGAGACGTGGAATAGTAAGAAACCTCATTTATCTCACCTAAAGATATGGGGTTGTCCTGCTTATGTAAAGCGGACTGTATCAGACAAATTGGATGCTAAGTCTGATAAATGTCTATTTATTGGATACCCTAAGGAAACGAAAGGTTACCAATTCTATCATCCCTTGGAACAAAAGGTGTTTGTTTCAAGGCATGCTGTATTTCTAGAAAAAGAATTTCTTTTACAAGAAAACAGTGGGAGCAGCATTGAACTTGAAGAAGTTCAAGAAACTCCAATAGACATTACAGAGACACCTAGTCTAGGCCCACAACCAATAACTCATAATGATGAGCTATCAGTTGAACCTAAAACAACACCACTTCTTCATAGGTCTGATAGGACACGCAATATTCCAGAGAGATACGGATTTCTCATAAGCGAATCGAATGACGTGTTACTCATTAACGATGACGAACCTATCAGTTATGAAGATGTTCTGAAAAATTCATAAAGGGATAAATGGCTTGAAGCCATGAAGTCGGAAATGGATTTCATGTACAAAAATCAAGTATGTGACTTGGTTAACCCACCTGAAGGGATTAAGCCCATAGGGTGCAAGTGGGTTTTCAAGAAGAAAACGAACATGGAATGTAATGTTGTTACCTTTAAGGCTAGATTAGTGGCAAAAGGATATCGTCAGAAACAAGGAATTGATTATGACGAAACCTATTCGCAGCTATGCTTAAATCCATTCGGATGCTCTTGGCCATAGCAGCTCATTATGATTATGAGATATGGCAAATGGATGTGAAAACAACTTTCCTTAATGGAAACCTGCTTGAGGATGTATACATGATACAACTTGAAGGTTTCACATCGGTTAATAAAACCAAAGTATGCAAGCTTCGACAATTCATATATGGACTAAAGCAAGCATCCAGGAGCTGAAACATCCGTTTTGATAAGACAATCAAAGAGTTTGATTTCTCACAAAATCCTGACAAACCTTATGTGTACAAGAAGGTTAGTGGGAGTGCAGTCGTATTCCTAGTGTTATATGTCGATGACATATTACTTATAGAAAACGATATATTAGTCTTACAGTCAGTTAAAATTTGGTTGTCCAAAACTTTCTCCATGAAAGACCTGGGAGAAGCAACCTATATCCTTGGGATTAGAATCTATAGAGATAGATCAAAACGATTGCTTGGTCTTTCGCAGTCTATATATATAGACCGAGTGCTAGAAAGGTTTAGCATGTCGGAATCAAAGAATGGTTACCTTCCCATCAGGCATGGGATCAACCTTTCGAAGTCTATGTGTCTGCGCACAGAAGACGAGAGGATTTGCATGAATAAGATTCCTTATGCATCCGCGATAGGATCTATCATGTATACTATGTTATGTACTAGGCCCGATGTATCGTATGCTCTAAGCGTCATAAGCAGATACCTGTCTGATCCAAGAATGGATCATTGGGTGGCTGTCAAGACAATCCTCAAGTACTTAAGAAGAACTAAGGATGTGTTCCTAATATATGGAGAAGGTGATATGGTAATACGTGGGTATACAGATGCCAGTTTCCAGACAGATAAGGATGACTCCAAATCTCAGTCCGGATACGTATTTATTTTGAATGGAGGCGCAATAAGTTGGAAGAGTTCCAAGCAAGACACCGTAGCGGATTCTACCACGGAAGCGGAATATATTACAGCTTCGGAAGCAGCAAATGAAGCAGTCTGGATCAAGAAGTTTGTCTCAGAACTTGGTATTGTTCCAACCATTGATGAAGCAATACTGATTTACTGCGACAACAATGGAGCTATTGCACAAGCGAAGGAACCAAGGTCTCATCAACGATCCAAACATGTGCTTCGCCGCTATCATCTGATCAGAGAGATTATAAGTAGGAATGAAATACAAATTGAGAAAATTCTCACTGAAAGGAATTTAGCGGTGTTGGAGACGAGATGGCTAGAGAGGGGGGGGGTGAATATAGCCAATCACTTTTACTTTGAGAACTTAGCAAGTTTCTGCACTTGAAGTTGTTAGTAGCACAGCGGAAGTATGGAAGACAAAATGTGCAGAAACTAAAACAGAAAACTAACTAGCAAGATTAGCAAGATCGCTAACAAGGAGAGTTTACAAGGTTCGGGGATAACTTGCCCCTACTCCTTGGCGTGCCCTTAAGGTGGGCAATCCCTTGATCGTCGGCAGATCAAGCCCCGGTTAACACCGAATAAATCAACAACCTCCTTCTCGGTGGAGAAACCACTCCACAGTGTGTTTCGAACAAGGATATAGTTTAAGCACAAAGAAACAACAAGAAGGATCTTACTCAAGCACTTAGCAAGGACAAAAACACAGCAAGCTTCCCTGAACTCCACCCAGTGGCGATCTCACGCAAGAACCCTTCTTCGTGTCTTCCCACTGTCGGATTCCAAGCTTCTTGTTCTCTCCTTCAAGCACTCAAGTAATGGATGATTGCTTCTCGATCGCTTGCTCAGAATGATGGAAACTTCAAGAACACAGCAAGCTTGATGTGGAGAACTCAAGGCACAGGAACTCAAGAACACAAGCAGTAAACTCTCGAACGCTGCTTCACCGGAGCTGTCTCCCGTTCCTTTTGTTTCTCCACTAAGCATCAAGTGACCTCATCTCCAGCAGCCTCCAGCTGCCTCACTGCCAACGCCAGCTACACTGAACCCTTACTGAACTTCCTGAGCTCTCTCAGCCAAGCTTCAGTCAGCGGCTTCAGTCCTGCAGCTCCAGCCGTTGCAACCTGAGTTGAGAAATGGACAAACCTGCTCCAAGGAAAGCTCTCTTTGACTTCTCCTTGAGTGTTTGAATCCTCCCCTGTCACCTGCAGCTTAATCAGACTGTTAGAGCAATATATCACACAGTGAATCAAATATCAGAGGTAAGTGGCAGCAAATATCAGATGTTCAGACGTGATCAGAGCGTCTGATAGTGCAATTTGAATTAAAGTGATCGGTCACCGGACCGATCAGAGAGCCTCCTGATCGGTCACCAGACCGATTAGGCTGGTTCCAGACCGATCAGGCTCCGTCCTGATCGATCCCCAACGCTCAATCAGAAATCGTGATTTCTTTGAGATTCTCCTGGACCGATCACCAGATCGATCCCAGGTCGTGGATCGTTCACCGGACCGATCCACCCTTATATCAGGCGATTTCTGAGTTTCACAGGCTAAGCCTTCCGATCGGTCAACTGACCGATCAGGGTGTCACCTGATCGGTCAACAGTCCGATCAGGTCATCACCAGATCGATCAGGAACCATCCTGATCGATCTTAGTGAGAAGCCCACGAAGCTGGATCGTTCACCAGAACGATCTGCACAGTGATCCTGATCGGTCACCAGACCGATCAGGAGCAGTTCAGCAAGGGAACTCAACCTCACTGCTCGCTCCCTGATCGGTCACCAGACCGATCAGGAGCCAGTCAATGGGTGAAACGCATACTCCCTGATCGGTCACCAGATCGATCAGGAGCAGAACAGTAGGTTCCCAACCTCACTGTGTGCTCCCTGATCGGTCACCCGACCGATCAGTCATCGCTGGATCGGTCACCAGACCGATCCACGAAGGAGCAGCGTGCCAGAATCCCTGATCGATCACCAGACCGATCCAGGGACTCAAACTCAGCCCTCCAAGCTAAGTTTCCATCCACCTTTGCCCTCAAAGCTAAGGATTTTCCATCTAACTCTCCAAGTTGGGAATTTGCACCTAACCCTCCAGGTTAGGACTTTTCACCTAGCCCTCCAGGCTAGGACTTTTCACCTAGCCCTCCAAGCTAGGACTTTTCACCCAACCCTTCCGAGTTAGAACTTCATCCAACCTAGCCCTCTAAGCTAGGCACCTGACCCTCCAAGCCAGGACTTTTTCACCTAATTCACCAGGATGGGAATTTGCACCTAACCCTCCAAGTTAGGACTTTTCACCTAGCCCTCCAAGCTAGGACTTTTCACCCAACCCTTCCGAATTAGGACTTTCCAACACCTAGCCCTCCAAGCTAGGATTTTTCACACCTAACCCTCCAGGTTAGGGTTTCTCCAAATCATGCCTAATCCTCGATCAGGACTTAATCATAATCATCATAATCATCAACCTAAACTAAAATCGCTGTCAACATCAAAACAACAATCAGGGCCAGACTGCATCAACAATCTCCCCCTTTTTGTTGTTTGACAACCCGATTTTAAGTTTAGGGATTCTCAATCAAGTTTTCCAAATTTAGAATCATAGGGGAATCCAGATCCTCCTCCTACAACATGATCATTCTAAACGTAACCAATCCACACTCTCCCCCTTTGTCGAACACCAAAAAAGGGCTAGAGGGCTGCTAAGATTAAAACAAACTCCCCCTCAACCCTAGGGGTATCGCAAATCAACAAGAATGTAATTGACTATCGATAAGCATACGATCACATATGGCAACCAGATATCAAATGGCTAAACAGGCATATGTGTCATATGAGCATGGTAGCATATACATGAACATAGCTATGGATCAAATATGCAGATAACACTCATAGTAACAATTATGGCATCAACAATAGACATACTAAGATAAACATGTGAGATAAAGTTAAACAAGTCAAAACATAAACATCCAGAAAAGTAGCAAGATACAGTACACATGCATCATGGCAAAATACGAGTAGCACAAGGCTACAATGGACAAGTCATAGGGCATACAACCCAAAAGTCACACAAATCATCCAAAGAGAAAGGTAAGACATAGCGAAGCTCAAACATCCGCGGGAAGGTCGTCAACATCCACGAGGTCATCCATCGTGGTGTCAGTAGGAGCCAAGGACCCTGGTGCAGTACTCGAAGAAGGTGCACCTCCTGGAAACGTGTGGCTGCACCACTCATCATAGCATGTCTGCTGGAGTGTGCGGGTCCCTGAGACCTCGGTCTCGATCCTGGTCAGTCGGGAATCTAGGGAGCGAAAGCCCGAACGAAACTCCTCACGATCTATCGTCCACAGTTGAATAAACTCCTGTACCGTCTGATCCAGCTCTGAGATCTGCCAGCGCAGATCAGGCTCCGGCTCGTCGTCATACTCAGCGTCAGCAGGAGGAGCCTCGTGTGGTGCCTAAAAATTCAGTGCCCCTCCAGGAAGATCACCAAGTCCGCGTCCATCCTTCCACACCAAGACCCCATCGCGCTCACGAATGACAATACCAGACTTTGCAAAAGCCCGCCAACCCAAACGATAATCTTGCTTAACCATGGGCATGGTCCTGCCCTTGGTGACATCAACACCAACTGACATAAGCCAATCAGTGATGATATGACCAAAAGGCATATAAACCGTGCGACGGCTAGGCTCACGGTAGGATAGGATAGACTGAAAAATGCTCTCCATGATATCAAAGTCCATCCGGTGATGCATGCCGTAGAGCATAAGGCAGTGATAGGGTCGGATCTCGGCCAAAGGCTTTGAAGTAATGGGTAAGATGCAATTTGTAATGATCTTGAAAAGGACGTAGTCAGCTGGAGCAAGTCGAAGAGCTGCAAAAGTAGGAAAAACTGGACCCAACTCATCAAGCCCGGCAGGGCGAGGATGACCGAAGAAGTGCTGATAGATAGAGTCAGGGGTAACATCTGCGAACGGTGCTAGCAGAGGATCAGGAAGTTCAGGATAGATCGAATAAAGATTCGGTGATCGTCGACCACCCAAGTACTCTGCCAAAATCTCATATGAAAAATCAGATTCATCTTCCCGGCACGAGTAGTGAACTCGAATCCCCCTTGAGGACCTTGTTGTAGGTTGTTGTAGAATTCAGAGACGAGGTCGTAATTTATGGTCCGTTCCAAAGACAGAAGAAAACCCAGATTGTAGTAAGTGACAATCTCCATGACAGAGGGGCAATACTCAGTTAGGAAGGGAACATCAATGGAGCGACAGGGTAATAGTTTAAAGGTTCTTGCTTGAAAGGCCTATTCACAAGCCGCATTCGGGAATCTGGAGCTAGAAGAAGGCTGTGGCCTTCTGGAAGGGGCAGAGGAGGAAGGGGCTTTCCCCCTCGAGCTGCCTTCAGCAGCTTCCTTGCCCTTGGAAGACTTTCTAAAGGGTTGAATTGATCATACAAGATGATTTAAACAAATTGGGCAAGATGAACATAGAACAAGTCACAAGAATTGATCATATATGATGATACCCAATCAAAAGGTAGATAGATTTGATCATAGACATAAGGTGAGAAAGTAAGGTCACGGGCAAAGGGTCACGGTATCACACCAAGAACAACACACCAGACTTGATTAGTTGCAAAACACATAATCCATGAATAGATTTTCAGGGAAATCGAAACCAAAAACTCACTTTGGTGCCATTGATGAGTTTCTTTGAAAAAATCGCACAACTGAAAGAAGAGCTTGCGGTGGAGAAGCTCGCAGCGCAAGGCAAAGACGCAGACGATTTCGAGCACACCAGAACTCGCAGACAGAAGGAAGACGCCCGTAGAAGCTACCACAAGAACTTGCACGCACGAGGTGGGGAAAGACACAGGAGCACTCTCGCTCACCCAAGGTCGCGCAGATGAGGGGTTTCGGCGCTAGGGTTCGGCGCTGAAAAGGGTTTTGCGAAGTTAATCGGTTGGTGGATCGGTCCACCAACCAGAATTTAATGCATCTGAACGGATCACCGTTCGATCTGGAGGCGCTCAGACCGATCAGGCTTTCGCCTGATCGGACTGACGTGGTCCTGATCGGTTGGGTGACCGATCAGACGCGATCCTGATCGTCGGGTGACCGATCAGGACGCAAACAGTAGGGTCCGGAGAGAAACCTCTGAGCTCCCTGATCGGTCTGTGGACCGATCCCCACAGGGTGCCAGATCGGTCTGGGGACCGATCCAGGCTAGCTCAGAATACTTGGTCAAAATTTCGAAAAATCACGGCTTGCCTTGCTGATCGGTCTGTGGACCGATCGTGACAGGATGTGGCCAGATCGATCCAGAGATCGATCAGCCTTATGCCTGATCGGTCCGGTGACCGATCAGGATTCCTGATACTCCCTGATACGATCTGCAATATCAAGTTTCAGAATTTCAGAATTTTTCCAACGAGATCTGATGAAGTTTGTCGAATTTGGACATGATCTCATGACTAAAATTGATCCCTGAGCAAGGATCAAAGGTCCTTATAGGTCCAACAATAACTTTGACCCATCCAAATGGAATCAAACTCAATCAACAATCATTCAAGCAATTTCAATTAAGTTTGTATCAAATTCGGGTTTCCAATCAAGTTTCCTTGATTGGAATGTCCAAGTATGATCATGGAGCCAAATACACATATGTTATGCATTGGTTTTCCCCATACTTGGTCACCACCGTGATTATTATCTCGTCAACTTAATTTCTCAAGGGATGCAATGACATTTTGAGAAATCGAGTTGATCCTAACATCTCACCCCATGTCTAGCAAACAAAAATATTTTGGTAAACCTTATAGTTTGTGTGAGATGTCCCCAAAGTTACCCAATTGATCCCCAATAATTTGAAATAATCATAGAGGGTTTGAATGCAAATAGAAAAACTATGAAGCGCGACACATTCCCAACTCCCGTCTTAGGAAACTAAATTCATTTTCGGGAAGTGGTTTAGTGAAAATGTCAGCTAAGTTCGACTTGGACTCTACATGAGAGAGTATGATGTTCCCCCTAGCTACATGATCCCTAATGAAGTGGTGTCTTACTTCAATATGTTTTGTCCTAGAATGATGGACTGGATTCTTGGTTAAGTTAATTGTGCTAATGTTATCACATAACACTTGCACACCCTTGTAACTCAATCCATAGTCCTCTAAAGTATGTATCATCCACAACAATTGTGATACACTCTCTCCCATGGCTATATATTCTGCCTCGGTCATGGAGAGAGCAACACAATGTTGCTTCCGACTCGACCAACTTACTAAGGACGAACCTAAGAATTGGCAGCCCCCACTAGTGCTTTTCCGGTCCAACTTACATCCAGCGTAGTCGGAATCCGTATAGCCAATCAAATCAAAAGATTCGGTACGGGGATACCAAAGACCTACACCAATTGTGCCCTTGAGATATCTCAAAATTCGCTTAACAGCAATTAAATGAGATTCCTTGGCACAAACTTGATACCTAGCGTACATACCTACAGCAAATAGTATATCTGGTCGGATGGCTGTGAGGTATAGCAAACTACCTATCATGCTTCGATATTGAGTTAGATCAACGGATTTACCACTCTCATCATTGTCTAATCTTGTGTTTGTAGCCATGGGAGTGGTTACCTCTTTCGAATCACTCATATTGAATTTTCGAAGCATTTCCTATGTATACTTTGATTGGTGCACATGGATACCATCGCGAGTTTGCTTGATTTCAAGTCTAAGAAAGAAAGTCAACTCTCCCACTAGACTCATTTCAAACTCACTCTCCATGTGTCCAATGAATTCACTTAAATAGCCCTTATTATTTGAGCCACAAATTATGTCATCGACATATACCTGGGCTACAAAAATATTGTCACCATCTCTTCGTAGAAATAGTGTAGGGTCTATTTGACCTCTAACGAAGCTCTTTTCAATCAAGAATGTCGACAACCACTCATACCAAGCCCGGGGTGCTTGTTTAAGGCCATAAAGTGCCTTTTTGAGCTTGAACACGTGGTTTGGAAAATCGGTACTCTCAAACCCCGGAGGTTGTTCGACGTAGACCTCTTCCCTAATCAAACCATTTAGGAAAGCCGATTTGATATCCATTTGAAATAATTTGAAGCCACGATGTGCTGCAAATGCAAGCATCAATCGGATGGACTCTAATCGTGACACGGGAGCATAAGTCCCATCATAATCAAGGCCTTCAACTTGACTGTAGCCCTTGGCTACCAAGCGTGCCTTGTTTCTAATGATTTCTTCCTTGTGGTTCAATTTGTTCTTGAAGACCCATTTGGTCCCAATAATGGTGGTCCTCTTAGGTCTAGGGACTAAGTCCCAAACTTGACTTCTCTCAAATTGACCTAGTTCATCTTGCATTGCGATAATCCAATCGGGATCATTTAATGCTTCATCAATTTTTCTAGGTTCAATTTCGGAAATTAGGGCAACTTCATTAGCCTCATTCCGGAAGAATGATCTAGTCCTAACCCCATGATGGATGTCTCCAACAATTTGGTCTTGGGGATGACTAGAGGCTAATCTAGTTTGCCTAGGAGTTGGTGGTGCTTCTTGAACGGGTTCACTAGACACAAGTTCAGCCTCAAGATCCGGCTGATCAATGAGTTGTCTAGGTTCACCGTCATCAGACTCATTACCATCAACAACACTTGGAGTTTCTTTCAAACTCAGTCTCCTAAGTTCGAGTTGAGCTCCTTCCACATTTTCTGATTGGTCAATTAATTTCGGAATTTCTTCAAAGACCACATCAGAGGACTCTTCAACTAATCTAGACTTCTTGTTGTAGACTCGGTAGGCTTTACTAACGAGGGAGTACCTGACTAGTATCCCTTCATCAGCCTTTGCCGTGAACTTTCCAAGGTGATCCTTGGTGTTTAGGATGATCACCTTACAACCAAACACCCTAAGGTGTTTAACCGTAGGTGGTTTCCCAAACCAAAGTTCATGGGGAGTCTTTCCTAAGAACCTATGAATGAGAACCCTGTTTTGCACATAGCAAGCTGTATTTACAGCTTCAACCCATAAGTAACTCGGGAGTGAGTACTCATTAAGCATGCTTCGTGCAGCCTCTTGAAGAACACGGTTCTTCCTCTCTACAACACCATTTTGTTGTGGTGTTCTAGGAGTAGAGAACTCATGTCTATAACCCCTATCTTAACAAAATTCTAAGAACCTTTGATTTTGAAATTCACCTCCATGATCATTTCTAATTGTCTTAATTGTTAATGATTTCTCATTTTCAACTCTTCTACAATAAGAAATGAAAATATCTAAGGTTTGGTCCTTATATTTTAAAAAGTAAGTCCATGTGTATCTAGTAAAATCATCAATGATAACAAAGCAATATCTATTTCCATTCAATGATATGATGGTACTACAATCAAATAGATCCATGTGAAGTAAATCTAATGCATTGGAAGTACTTACAGTGCTTTTACCTTTATGTGCAGATTTTGTTTGCTTACCCATTTGACATGCATCACATAATTTGTCTTTTTCATACTTGATGCTTGGTAAACCACGGACTAGTCCCTTGGTGGCTAACTTCCGGATGTTCTTCATGTTGTCATGTGCTAACCTCCGGTGCCAAAGAGTGGACTCTTCTTCTTTTGACATGAAACACTTAGCAAAAGCATTAGTAGCACTTTTAAATGAAACTTGATAAATATTATCTACTCTTGCTCCTACTAGTACCGTGTCCAAGGTGTCATTTTGTCTAACTAGATATTGACTTGGTTGGAAGTCAATTATGTAACCCGTGTCACACAATTGACTCACACTTAGGAGATTAAATTTCATCCCCTTGACTAGAAGGTCATTTGAAATTCTAAGACATTCGGATATTTGAATGTCTCCTATTCCTATGACCTTAAGACTACCATTGTTACCAAATGATACATTACCTCTACTCTTCTTGTGAAGTGTGGTAAACAATGATCTATCCCCGGTCATGTGTTTGGAGCATCCACTATCAACGAACCAAGTTGATAGATGCTCCTTCTCAATCATAACCTACACAATTCGAAAAATAGAAGTTTTAGGTACCCAAACCTTGGGACCTAAAGCATCAACTAAACATGACTTAGGCACCCATGCCTTGACAACTTTCTTTTGAGTCTTGGGTGTCCTAGATTGTCTCATGTCAGTTCTAGACATGAGAGACACAAATGAGGGTTCCTTAGGGCGGTAACCAATACCGGCCCTATTGTATACTGCCCTTTGGACATTTAGGATCATATCTAGGGTCTTAGAGCTATTTGAGAATTTCCCAAGAATATTCTTGAGCTTTTCAACTTCACTCTTCAATGATTGGTTTTCCTCTACTAACAAGTTATCATGCAAATCACTAAATTTACGATCTCATGTTTCAAAGATTTAATTTCATCTTCTAGTAATTCAACATGCAAATCATCAATGTTATCATCTCTAGATGCCTTCAATTGATCAATTTCTAATTGCAATACTTTAACCTTATTCTTGGATTTTTTCAACATACGAGTTAGACATGCAATTGCTTTATAACACTTTTCAAGCTCGGGAGAAGTTACCTCTTCATCATCCGAAGACGATGAAGCCGCGTTTGATGAGTGGGATGATTCATCACTGTCCTCTTCTCCAAGAGCCATGAGTGCCACGTTCCTTGTGCCCTTCTCCTCCTTCTCTTCATCGGATGAGCTTGAGGAGGAGTCATCCCAAGAGGCCTTCAAAGCCTTCTTCTTCTTCTTGAATTTTTCTTCTTTCTTCTTAGATTTCTCCTCCTTCTTCTTAAGTTTCGGACATTCATTCTTGAAATGCCCTTTCCTACCACACTCAAAGCAAGAGGCATTAGTCTTGTCAAGTTTGGATTCACTAGTGTTACCTCTATTCTTGAAGCGTCGATCCCTCCTCATCATCCTTCGCACGAAGTTCGCCATTTCGGATGAAGAGGAGCCACTGCCATCTTCTTCGGAATCGGACTCGGATTCGGAAGAGGATGAAGATGAGGAAACCTCCTTCTCCTTCTTCTTCTCCTTCTTCTTCTTGTTGGACCGGTCTCCTGCAACTAAGGCATCCCCTTCTCCTTGGGGCCTTTGTTAGTCATCTCATGCAATTCCATCTCACAAAATAAATCATCTAACTTTACAATTGATAAATCCTTGGATACTTTGTAGGCATCCACCATGGATGACCACAAAGCATTCCTTGGAAAAGCTTTCAAGACATACCTCACAAGGTCGTGATTCTCGACCTTTTCATCAATTGAATGAAGCCCATTGAGGACTTCCTTGAACCGGCTATGGAGCTCACTTACCGACTCATTCTCCTTCATGGAGAGATTTTGGAGTTGATTGAGGAACAAGTCCCTCTTTGCAATCCTAGAGTCTCGGGTGCCTTCATGGAGCTCAATGAGTTTGTTCCACAAGTCCTTTGCACTTGTGAAGGGACCAACCTTGATGAGTTGGTCTTTGTTCATGCCACATTGTAGAGTGACAACCGCCTTTGCGTCGGCTTCACTTTTTCGTGTTTGTTCGGCAGTCCACCTCCATGACTTAAGTTCTTTTCCTTCATCATCCTTAGGAGGGGTGAATCCTTCCTTCACCGCGAACCAAGTATGGATATCCATCTTCAAATAGTATTCCATCTTTGATCTCCAATATTGGAAGTCGGCGCTATCAAAGAATGGAGGTCGGGTGGTGGAGAAGCCTTCTCTCAACGCCATCTTGTTGAAAACTCTCGGATGTTAAGCCGTGTACAGAGTCCCAAGCTCTGATACCACTTGTTGGAGACGAGATGGCTAGAGAGGGGAGGGGTGAATATAGCCAATCACTTTTACTTTGAGAACTTAGCAAGTTTCTGCACTTGAAGTTGTTAGTAGCACAGCGGAAGTATGGAAGATAAAATGTGCAGAAACTAAAACAGAAAACTAACTAGCAAGATTAGTAAGATCGCTAACAAGGAGAGTTTACAAGGTTCGGGGATAACTTGCCCCTACTCCTTGGCGTGCCCTTAAGGTCGGCAGATCAAGCCCCGGTTAACATCGGATAAATCAACAACCTCCTTCTCGGTGGAGAAACCTCTCCACAGTGTATTTCGAACAAGGATATAGTTTAAGCACAAAGAAACAACAAGAAGGATCTTACTCAAGCACTTAGCAAGGACAAAAACACAGCAAGCTTCCCTGAGCTCCACCCAGTGGCGATCTCACGCAAGAACCCTTCTTCGTGTCTTCCCAATGTCGGACTCCAAGCTTCTTGTTCTCTCCTTCAAGCACTCAAGTAATGGATGATTGCTTCTCGATCGCTTGCTCAGAATGATGGAAACTTCAAGAACACAACAAGCTTGATGTGGAGAACTCAAGGCACAGGAACTCAAGAACACAAGCTGTAAACTCTCGAACGCTGCTTCACCGGAGCTGTCTCCCGTTCCTTTTGTTTCTCCACTAAGCATCAAGTGATCTCATCTCCAGCAGCCTCCAGCTGCCTCACTGCCAATGCCAGCTACACTGAACCCTTACTGAACTTCCTGAGCTCCCTCAGCCAAGCTTCAGTCAGCGGCTTCAGTCCTGCAGCTCCAGCCGTTGCAACCTGAGTTGAGAAATGGACAAACCTGCTCCAAGGAAAGCCCCCTTTGACTTCTCCTTGAGTGTTTGAATCCTCCCCTATCACCTGCAGCTTAATCAGACTGTTAGAGCAGTATATCACACAGTGAATCAAATATCAGGGTAAGTGGCAGCAAATATCAGATGTTCAGACGCGATCAGAGCGTCTGACAGTGCAATTTGAATTAAAGTGATCGGTCACCGGACCGATCAGAGAGCCTCCTGATCAGTCACCAGACCGATCAGGCTGGTTCCAGACCGATCAGGCTCTGTCCTGATCGATCCCCAATGCTCAATCAGAAATCGCGATTTCTTTGAGATTCTCCTGGACCGATCACCAGACCGATCCCAGGTCGTGGATCGTTCACCGGACCGATCCACCCTTATATCAGCCAATTTCTGAGTTTCACAGGCTAAGCCTTCCGATCGGTCAACAGTTCGATCAGGTCATCACCAGATCGATCAGGAACCGTCCTGATCGATCTTAGTGAGAAGCCCGCGAAGCTGGATCGTTCACCAGAACGATCTGCACAGTGATCCTGATCGGTCACCAGACCGATCAGGAGCAGTTCAGCAAGGGAACTCAACCTCACTGCTCGCTCCCTGATCGGTCACCAGACCGATCAGGTGACCGATCAGGAGCCAGTCAATGGGTGAAACGCATACTCCCTGATCGGTCACCAGATCGATCAGGAGCAGCACAGTAGGTTCCCAACCTCATTGTGTGCTCCCTGATCGGTCACCCGACCGATCAGTCATCGCTGGATCGGTCACCAGACCGATCCACGAAGGAGCAGCGTGCCAGAATCCCTGATCGATCACCAGACCGATCCAGGGACTCAAACTCAGCCCTCCAAGCTAAGTTTCCATCCACCTTTGCCCTCCAAGCTAAGGATTTTCCATCTAACTCTCCAAGTTGGGAATTTGCACCTAACCCTCCAGGTTAGGACTTTTCACCTAGCCCTCCAGGCTAGGACTTTTCACCTAGCCCTCCAAGCTAGGACTTTTCACCCAACCCTTCCGAGTTAGAACTTCATCCAACCTAGCCCTCCAAGCTAGGCACTTGACCCTCCAAGCCAGGACTTTTTCACCTAATTCACCAGGATGGGAATTTGCACCCAACCCTTCAAGTTAGGACTTTTCACCTAGCCCTCCAAGCTAGGACTTTTCACCCAACCCTTCCGAATTAGGACTTTCCAACACCTAGCCCTCCAAGCTAGAATTTTTCACACCTAACCCTCCAGGTTAGGGTTTCTCCAAATCATGCCTAATCCTCGATCAGGACTTAATCATAATCATCAACCTAAACTAAAATCGTTGTCAACATCAAAACAACAATTAGGGCCAGACTGCATCAACAAGCGGATCCTTTAACTAAGGCCTTGCCTCAAAGCAAGTTTGAGGGTCATGTTAGAGCCTGTGGTATTGGGTACCGTAGCGATTGACATTAGGCCAAGTGTGAGTTTGTTAGTGATATGAGAGAAGTATCCTAAGGCAATCGCCTTATGATTGTAATCATTTATTTTAATAAATGAATATTCACTATTTGAGTATACATGTTTGTGTATTTGATTGAGATCTTAAACTCATTTACTAAATGTCCGCAATACAATTCACAGCATGAGAGAATTTGTGATGAATTCACAACTAGTGATTATCTCTACATGTGCAATTGTGAAGTATTGAAATTGTCCCTAGTCGATGAATTGATAAATACGGACACTATCAATTCTGTTGAGACTAGCATGAGTTATTCTCTAATCAGCTGATTCTCACTGGTTGGTGACAATGAGATGTCTGGAGATAAACATGAATGCTAGTTAAGGGAACTAGTTCATTGGAGTGACTGGCTGTAAAACTTCATGTAACGACCCGGAAAATTTTCTCAATATTTTCTTTAAAATATTGATCATGTCTAGATAGTTTTTCGAGGAATCTAGGAATACTAGTATGAACCTTAGCATAATTATCTAGGATTTTCCCATATAAATTAAGAAACTAAGTACTAATGGGCCTTACATGGGTTTTTCTAGTACCATGGTTATTAGGAGATTTTAGGTAGAATTTAATATAAATAGAAATGAGTTTCAATTAGGAATATTAACATAGTTATGGGTGGATCTTAGGGGGGCATTGCAGAAAATAATAAATAAATAAATAAATAAATAAAATAAAATAAAAATAAAGTGCATGCACCAAGGATTGAAGGTTGGACCTAGTGTACCACCATGCATGTACTAACCAATTCACCTAGCAAGGGAGTGCTAGTGGAAAAGGGAAGGGATTTTAGTTGAGGCTAAAGGAGGTGAAGAGTCATTGCATCATGTCTCTTCACTTGCCTCCTTCATCTAGTATATAAGAGAGGGAAATGGAAGAGACAACTTAGCACTTAAGCATTTGTCTCTTCTTCCACAAAAAAAAAAAAACTCCTTCTTCCTTCTTCTTTCTCCTCCTAGCCGAAACCTACAAAGTGGGTTATCCCTTGGAAAAGTTTCAAAAGGAGACCTCTTCTTCAAGATCTAAGGGCTTTCTACAAGGCTACAAGGGCTAGGGGTAGTCTAAGGTCAAGGAAATTTTCTTTTGGCTTCTCTATTCAAGGTGATAATCAAGATAACCCAAGGTAAGACCCCCTCACCTGTGGTATAATTGTTTCTCGGATGTCTATCAAGATTTAGACTTTTGTTTAAGATCTAAGTTGAGAAAACCATGAGGTAGGGCCTTTAGGGTTTCGACCAAGGCTTGATATTGGGCTTAAGGATGATGTAAACTCTCGTTTGTGCACCTCAATGTTTTATTATGCTAAGTAAGGTATAGATTATGATTTAGGGAAAATTTGTGGCACCCTAAAGTCCTCTAGGGTTTCGGTCCATATCAACATGTCATGAATAGGATGATATCTAACCCTTCAAGCATGTTTATTATGTTTCCCTATGATTTAATGGACCTTAATTGTGAATGATAGGAATTTTTTTCCATGTGCTTGTGACCCTCTAGGGTTTCGGCCAAGGTCCCAATGTAGGGCTAGGACTTAGGCTTAGCTCCAATTATGGGGTTTAATGGCTCCCTATGGCTTTGTATGTAATTTATGAGTTTTCTTTTACTCATGGAACCTTTCATATTGATTGAATGATGGAGCCTCATCCTATGGAACTTTCGGCCAACTCCAAGTTTTAGGGTTTGGGTTGGATTAAGGTCTCAAGAATACTTGATTATAGGTTACTATGATGTATGTACATGTTTAAGCATCTTGTAAGAATTTTTATGTCACCTAAAAACCCTAGCTTCATGTGTTATATATCATGACTTGTATGTTTAGGTTATGTGCTATGGTTAATCATGAATGTTTTAAACCTTATTCCTTGAACCTAGGTAGTATGTATCATGTCCATATGAATCCTACCCATGCATGCTTTATGATAGATACCATGATCAGGTATGCTATGTAATATGTATCATGTATGAAAAGATTTATGTAGGTTTACCCTATGTACCATAATCATGCAGGCTTTATGAATTAAGATGCTAATTATATATGTATGCCATATTTTATGAATGAAGATGATGAATAAAAATGATGTTCATGGCTCTAAGTCATAATGATGTTTGCATGACATACCTTATGAATGAAGATGATGAATGATGATGATGTTCATGCCTTTAAAGCATAATGATGTTAAGTATGAATGATGAAATGTTAAGTATGTTTATGTCATGCTAAGGGATGGGCACCTTAAGAACGCCTCGGTTCTGGACTACTGTAGCTGTCCACGGTTCTGGAACTACCGTAGCTATTCCTATTCTTATGTCATGTTTCATGAAATAAGATTATGTTTATGTTATGTATGTTCTATGAATGATGAAGCATGTGAAGTATTTTATTTTTAAGAATGGGCTTGTACCGGACCGAAGTAAGGGTCCAAGGGATGGGCACCTTAAGAACGCCTCAGTTCTGGACTACCGAAGCTGTCCACGGTTCTGGGACTACCGTAGCTGTCCAACAGGGATGTGCACCTTAAGAACGCCTCGGTTTTTGGAACTACCGTAGCTGTTCCTACCCTAGTAGGTCGAGACTAGCTACCTCGTATTTACTTAGGGATGCGCGTATATGATGTATGAATGTGGTACAAGCCGGGGACCCCCATGATGTTATGATTATGTTTAAGTATTTATAATTATGGTTTTCAAATTAAGCATCCTTATGATATATGCATTTGACTCATGCATCCATACATGTTATGCATTATGCCATGATAAGTATGTTTATATTTATGTTCATGTTAAGAATGATGTCATGATAAGTATGTTATGTTTATGTTCATGTTCATGTTAAGAATGATGCCATGATAAGTATGTTATGTTTATGTTCATGTTAAGAATGATTCCATGATAAGTATGTTTATGTTCATATTAAGAATGATGTCATGATAAGTATGTTATGTTTATGTTCATGTTAAGAATGATGCCATGATAAGTATGTTTATGTTTATGTTCATGTTAAGAATGATGCCATGATAAGTATGTTTATGTTTATGTTCATGTTAAGAATGATGTCATGATAAGTATGTTATGTTTATATTCATGTTAAGAATGATGCCATGATAAGTATGTTTATGCTTATGTTCATGTCAAGAATTATGTCATGATAAGTATGGTTTAAGCATTATGTTTATGTTTATGTGATGTATGGATTTTCGTGAGTAGGAAAGGGTCTTACTAAGCCTATGTGCTTATAGTCTTATTTTTCTTATACCGCAGATCAAGCAAGAGGTTACTAAGGGAAGTAGCAGGAGGGGCAAGGGCATGTGTGTGGAGTGACATGGAAAAAGGATTCTTCTATTTACACTTATCGCCTGTCTTGTGTTTGAAATGCCTCCTTTGGTTTTATGCTATACTTATGATAGTTATGCCTAAGAAATGACTTACTACCTATGATGCTTATGAATAAGTTACTTGCTACTTATGGTACTTATGGATAAGTTATGGAATGTTTATGTCATGATGCTATGTATGCCGGTAATATGCTAAGTTACAATGTCACCATGTTCATGAATGATAATTTAGGCATATATATATGATTCATGTATTAGCTGCATGGTTAAACGCATGTGTATAAGAAAAAAAATTATTCCGCTGCATTAAGATATTCATATGCTTACATGTATGTTAGCATAACGCCGCTTTCTCGCCACACCATAAGGTGGGGGAAAAAGGCGGGCGTTACAGGTTGGTATCAGAGCAGTTGCCATCTCTCTACACACATATCAAGCCTTCTTCCTGCAGCTTCCAAGTAAGTACCTCTATGCATATCTTATGTTCTTTTATGATTCTAGAATATGCAAGTATGAATGATACCTTATGATACAAGTACTTCTAGGATATGTAATGTGAATGATACTTTACCTTATGTTTATGAAACCAAATACTTTAGAATTTGATATATGGAAAAAAAAATTAACTACTAAGGTAAAAGAAACTGATTTTCGTGTGCTTTTCTCTGTATATATTTGTGAATTGGAAAAAAAAACTGGTTCTGTACTGGTTTTGTCAGTTTGGTACTGACTATGTCGTTTTTCCAATTCCAGATGTTGCATGAGATCTGCACTGAGTGGTGTCGCGAGCTAATGGAGCAAATAGAAGAAGTTGAGTACAGTCCGTTCCTTGGAATCCAAGGCAATATGGGGAAATTAGACCGACTATTTTGGAAACTCGAGCAGGAAGAGTTTCCAATCATGGATGACTGTAGGATTGGAGCGCTGCTTCGTTTGTTGCCCAAGCGTGCTAGAGACGTTGCTTATCAGATATGGGGGCAGCATGGGTGTCGGATCTCATATGCGGAGTTATGTAAGCAGCTTCTTCGCCACGAGTTTCCGGAGGATCTGGGAGATTCTGAGGAAGATCCCGAGATGCTCGAGGAAGATCCGGAGATGTATGAGGAAGATCCCGAGATGCTCGAGGAAGACCCCGAGATGTTTGAGGAAGACCCGGAGATGTTCGAGGAAGACCCCGAGATGCTCGAGGAAGACTTCGAGGTACCCGAGGAAGTTCCCGAGATAATCGAAGAGGATCCCGAGATGGAGGAGGAGGATCCGATGGAATCAGTAGAAAATCCCGAGATAGGACGAGTAGAGATGAACGAGAGGGTGATAGCCACTGCCATAATATTTTTTATTATGAGCATGATGTCAACTTATCTAGTTCACTATGTTCGGTTAGTTGTTGAAAATGAACTTATAAAGTCTAATAAATAAAATTGTGTTAAAAATGGTGATCCGAGTCTTCAGTGAATCAAACAGGAGATCTTAGAAGGAAAGGACGCTGGTTTTCGTATCGCTGACAGGGGAGTACTTTACCTTGGGGATCGTCTATGTATCCCTAATGATTCGGAGCTACGGAGAGAAATATTGGCAGAAGCTCACGGAACCCCTTATTCGATGCATCCAGGATCCACCAAAATGTATCAAGACCTGAAAGAGAAATTCTGGTGGTCCGGTATGAAGAGAGATATGGCTCAACATGTTAGTACTTGCCTGACCTGCCAACGAGTGAAAGCAGAACACCAGCGACCCGGAGGAGTTCTGCAACCACTTTCGATTCCGGAATGGAAATGGGAAGATATATCTATAGATTTTATTTCAGGACTCCCCAGGACTACAAACGGATATGATGCGATATGGGTAGTTGTGGACAGGCTGACGAAGTCTGCTCACTTCCTAGCAATCAAGATGACTTATTCGATTGAGCACCTGACTCAATTATATATTAAGGAGATAATCAGACTTCGTGGAGTTCCCAAGACCATCATCTCAGATAGGGATGGTCGCTTTACCTCACATTTTTGGGTGTGTGTTCAGAAGTCTCTCGGCACTAGACTACGATTCAGCACTGCCTTTTACCCTCAGACCGACGGGCAAACTGAACGGGTGATGAATGATGATGATGTTCATGCCTTTAAGGCATAATGATGTTAAGTATAAATGATGAAATGTTAAGTATGTTTATGTCATGTAAGGGATGGGCACCTTAAGAACGCCTTGGTTCTGGACTACCGTAGTTGTCCACGGTTCTGGAACTACCGTAGCTGTTCCTATTCTTATGTCATGTTTCATGAAACAAGATTATGTTTATGCTATGTATGTTCTATGAATGATGAAGCATGTGAAGTATTTTATTATTAAGAATGGGCTTGTACCGGACCGAAGTAAGGGTCCAAGGGATGAGCACCTTAAGAACGCCTCGGTTCTGGACTACCGAAGCTGTCCACGGTTCTGGGACTACCGTAGCTGTCCAACAGGGATGGGCACCTTAAGAACACCTCGGTTTTTAGAACTACCGTAGCTATTCCTACCCTACTAGGTCGAGACTAGCTACCTCGTATTTACTTAGGGATGCGCGCATATGATGTATGAATGTGGTACAAGCCGGGGACCCCCATGATGTTATGATTATGTTTAAGTATTTATAATTATGGTTTTCAAATTAAGCATCCTTATGATATATGCATTTGACTCATGCATCCATACATGTTATGCATTACGCCATGATAAGTATGTTTATGTTTGTGTTCATCTTAAGAATGATGCCATGATAAGTATGTTATGTTTATGTTCATGTTAAGCATAATTCCATGATAAGTATGTTATGTTTATGTTCATGTTAAGAATGATGTCATGATAAGTATGTTTATATTTATATTCATGTTAAGAATGATGCCATGATAAGTATGTTATGTTTATGTTCATGTTAAGAATGATGCCATGATAAGTATGTTTATGTTTATGTTCATGTTAAGAATGATGTCATGATAAGTATGTTTATGTTTATGTTCATGTTAAGAATGATGCCATGATAAATATGTTATGTTTATGTTCATGTTAAGAATGATGCCATGATAAGTATGTTTATGCTTATGTTCATGTTAAGAATTATGCCATGATAAGTATGGTTTAAGCATTATGTTTATGTTTATGTGATGTATGAATTTTTGTGAGTAGGAAAGGGTCTTACTAAGCCTATGTGCTTATAATCTTATTTTTCTTATACCGCAGATCAAGCAAGAGGTTACTAAGGGAAGCAGCAGGAGGGGCAAGGGCATGTGTGTGACAGTGACATGGAAAAAGGATTCTTCTATTTACACTTATCGTCTGTCTTGTGTTTGAAATGCCTCCTTTGGTTCTATGCTATACTTATGATAGTTATGCCTAAGAAATGACTTACTACCTATGATGCTTATGAATAAGTTACTTGCTACTTATGATGCTTATGGATAAGTTATGGAATGTTTATGTCATGATGCTATGTATGCCGGTAATATGCTAAGTTACAATGTCACCATATTCATGAATGATAATTTAGGCATATATATATGATTCATGTATTAGCTGCATGGTTAAACGCATGTGTATAAGAAAAAAAAATTATTCCGCTGCATTAAGATATTCATATGCTTACATGTATGTTAGCGTAACGCCGCTTTCTCGCCACACCATAAGGTGGGGGAAAAAGGCGGGCGTTATACTTCATATGGTAGTCTATATATAGATATGTCAGTGAAGTTCTTACTGCAGCTTAAGTGCGATGTTCCTTTGACTTGCGGTGTTCAAGTCATCTTGGTCATGGAGACTTATACTTTGACATCTTAAGCAAGCATCTCCAAGGAGGTGTGGACCCAGGATGATTGGGTATAAGCCGAAGTGCCCGAACATGTTTGAACATCCTACAAAGGATTCACCACTCCTTGCGAGGAGATGTATACTCGAGGCCTATCGTCGGATTGTTACTCGAAGCCTCTGGCCAGAGCATGACATGTTCAGAGTATGAATCTCTTAAATACATGAGAGTAATTAGAATCCGTAGGACGAGAAAACGTTACTTGGGCTAGGTGTGACGTAGTCAGCCTAGTGGGGACTGACACACATAGACCATGTCTTGAACCAAGTGGGTATAAGATGGTGAAGGGAATGGGGCACGATTCATTATAGCTGCTGAAGGGTTTCAGAATTGTTTCTGAGGTCAACCGTTGATCTTTCGATTAATTGGGGATCATGATGTACTACTAGGTGTCACTCATGATCGTTCTATAATTGATTAATTATAGACGGCCAACATAAATCGAAAGCCTATTTAGTCACATGCACTATGAGTAATCCGAGGGATTTAAAACGAGTTGAAAATTGGATTTTCCAATCAAGAGAGATTAAGTTTGGTTGAGCCAAACGATAAGTCGAATCTGAATTTTTCAGATACGCATCGGAAGCGTAAAATGGCTAAGTCTTTTTAAGACTTAATAGATGAATTAAATAAGTTTAATTCATTGGGGCGTGGCTTGGATAGGCCGGCCAAAGAGGGCCTCCATCCTCTTTGCTTGGCCGGCCATAATAAAGGGAGAGAACTAAGTTTTTGGTTCAATTTATAAAATAAACCAAGTGTGGTTTGTTTTATAAAATTATGGATGATATAAATTTTTATATATAATAAACCAAGGTTTGGTTTATTTTTCATGGAAATTAAAATGAACCATGGATTGGTTTATTTTATAAAATCAATCATGGATTGATTTACCATGATAAGGAAATTTATTCCATAAGAGAAAAGAGACTTGATTGATTTTTATCATGAATTAAAATATGATTTTAACCATGATATAAAATCAAACTTGGCATGATGGAATAAGTTATTCCATATTTGAGAGGCTTGATGGTTGAGAGGCCACTATATAAAGGACCCAAGGCAAGACTTGGAAAATAATCGAAGTGATGAAGGTATAGGCTCTCTCCCTCTCTCCCTCTCCTTCTCTTCTCCCCTTCTTGCTGTGCGCCAACCAGCCCCAAGAAGGATCTTTTGCAGCAAGCTTCTTCTTTTGCTTCACCGGAATTTTGATTCCGGCTATCCTTTTGTGGTTAGTCTTTCGACTTCTCTCTTGGTTTTTCTCGTCGCGTTCTCGGAGAATCTAGTAGTTCTCGAGAACACGAAACTCGTGGCTTTGCGAAGTCATCCCGAAGATACTCGGCGTGGATGCGAATAGAGGCGGAGCTTCCAAGGGACGCTTACGGTTGGATCTCATCCTTTCCTTCAAGTTACGCGAGGTAATACGTAAATTAGTTTATGTTTCTACAAAATTTTAAATATATGATCATGTCTACACAAGATAAAATTGCATGCTTAGATGTGTGGTTAAATAATTTAAGAAATTATTTATGCTAAACCTTCCACTGCACGTAAGTAATTTTAAAATTACGAACCCGCATCCATGTCAACATGCACCCGGTCCCAACAGGAACATTAGGCGTCGGTTCGACCTAGAGTTCCATTTGGGAAGTCTAATGTCATAACCAAGACAGCGCAGGTTGTAAGTTGTATGTAATTTATCTATTATTATTGCTTTAGAACTAACCCTAGTTGCAGGAACAAAGGATAGAGTTCTCTGCATCCCAGACACCTGAAAAGATTCAGGCGCCTGATCATACAGGCGCCCCAGAAGGTTGTTTTTCAGCAGTTTGCGAAGCTGAGCCTTCACGTCAGCAAAGGAGGCGCCGGTAAGCATACAGGCGTCCCAGTCGCCCCAGGCACCCTGGATGAAGGGATAAATGTTGGCCAAGTCTGCGGATGAGGATTCGCGCAGAAAGGCACACGTGCCAGGTGCCCTACTCAGCACAGGCACCCCAGACGACTGTATATAAAGGGGTTCACCCCCTTGCTTCCAAACAACAATTATTTCAATGCAAGTACTCAAGCACTCAGTTCTAACTTCTCTGTGCTCAAGCTTCAAGCGCCAACGACGACCCACTGCTCCGATCTTAGAGTCATTTTCCGGTCATTAGTATTTGTTTAATTTAATTGCTTACATTCAATTCTGCATTCGTGCTTCAATTTTGTAACCTTTTTCCGAAATATAGAATTGTCCAACGTAAACGGTCAAGGACCATGGGCCTTGTAGTAGGAGTCAATCTCGACTCCGAACCAAGTAAAAGAAATTGTGTTAGCATTGTTTTGAATTTCCGCTGCGTATTATTCTTATTATATCCTAAAAATTTTATCGATATTCACCCCCTCTATTGATTCTAAACGATCTCACAAGTGGTATCAGAGCGGGTGGCTCAAATCTGGTGCAACCACCGATTGAGCAATTTTCGGATTTATTGTTAAAAATATTTTTTTGTTCATAACTTTTTCGTTCATCAAGGTTGGTGCCATACCACTCGATTTATTATTATTATTTTTGCTACCGCACTATTAATCTAAGACTTAGTCATGGAACAAAGTTTTTTTGTTTTTTTTCAGATTAAACTCGATGTCCATTCAAGAGTGGAACAGTGCCCGTCCACCGCTTTTCTCCGGCGAGAATTTCAGAAATTGGAAAAATCAAATGGAATCTCACATGAAAGCTCATATGGACATATGATTGATAATCCAAACGCGATTCACTTTCCCCATAGAAGATGGATCATTAATCGCGTGGGACAAATTGGATGAACCAACACTCAACATGATTGGACAAATGCAAAGACGACTGCCATCCTACAATTTGGCCTAACCAAGGAACAACTCAAACTAGTTGGATCGTTCGAATGTGCTAAAGAAATTTGGGAGAAGCTAATCAACCTACATTAAGTGAACTCTGACATCGAGCACTTAGAAGGGGTTCCATCCAGATCATTGGAAGAATCAGATGAAGAAGCAGAAGAAGATCAAGTGAGCTATCTTGCACTCTCGGCACAAGCACAAGTAGCCGAGACAGAATCTGTACCCGACTTCGAAATCGAATCCAAACCAGAATCAGAAGATGAGTCTGCCTAGACAGAATCTTTGCCCGACTTCGAAATCGAACCAGAATCAGAAGATGAGTCTAGATCCAAGACGACAAAAATCAAGGGGGAGATTCTCAACTAGGAATCAAAAGGTAAAATTGTAAATTTAAAGTTTAAAAGCCATATAGGAGCACAGAAGGACAAGAGTCGCATTCGATGCTTCAAGTGCCAGAAGTTTGGGCATTACAAAGATAAATGCATAAAAGGAAGCCCCGAGGATATAGGATAACCAACAGAGAGAGGTAAATATACCTTATATGAAAATCCAGTGTTTACATTAAATGCTAATATCTTGCCCAATTACTCTTGGTCAAATTTAAATATGGGCGCATACTCAAGTAACTTAATTAAATCATATAGATTAATTAATACAAATTTTAGAAAATTAAGACAAGAAAATGAGACTCTGAAAATTAAAGTTGATAGGCTAGAAAAACTAATTTGTAATCTTGCTGACTTGGAAAATCCAAAAATTTTCTCCAATTATGATTTTACTTAGATGATCTTTTCTTGAATTATTGCTTGATGCTTGGTTATTTCTTTTTCGCAATATTATTATGCTTAGACTTAGGAATGTTTAGTTAAGGACAAGACTTACTTGAAACTTAAACAACATAATATTAGGAGGAGGTGAGATTGTTGGTGCAGGAAGCACCATATCGAACCTTGTTTTGATATTGGCAAAGGATTCAAAGTTAAGTATTATTGGTGATCTAATGTTGTTCACTAAGTGTGCAGAAAGAAGTCCTAGCGAAGGGCTGCTAGGTACCTGGCGAAGGACTGCCAGGAAACAAAGTCCTAGCGAAGGACTGCTATGCACCGAGCGAAGGACTGCTTGGTACCGTAGCCCTGGCGAAGGACTGCCATGCACCGGGCGAAGGACTGCTTGGTACCGAAGACCTGGAGAAGGATTGCTAGGCACCAGGCGAAGGACTGCTTGGAACCGAAGACCTGGCGCAGGACTGCTGGGCACCAGGCGAAGGACTGCTTGGTACTAAAGACCTGGCGAAGGACTGCTGGGCAAAAGTCCAACCGGAGGAGCCGGTTGGCAACAGGTAAATTCTCCTGAGAGGAGTAGGTGAGGACGCGTTCCCCGTCGAGGGAACAGTAGGCGTCGGTTCGACCTAGGGTTCCATTTTGGAGACCTAAAGTCAGAACCAAGACAGCTTAACTCACTAACATACTTACTTTATCATGTTTGGTACTAATCCTGGATGCAGGACCAAAGGAACGAGTTTCTGCAGCTCAAAACGCCTCAAAGGAGAGAGGCAGCAGCTGAGCAGGGCGCCCCGGAGGTCCCGGGCGCCCCCAAGGTCAAGGCAAAACAAGTTAAGCAAGAAAACGCTTCGGCAGTTTACCGGGAGGGCGCCCCCTTGCTCCCGGGCCCCCCCGTGCTCCCGGGCGCCCCGGATGCTCCGGGCGCCCTGGGCTTAAGCCAACGAAGCGGATATAGCTTATTCAGCCGAGAAGCCAGCAGACCGAGTCAACCCGGGCGCCCCCTGCTTCCCGGGCGCCCCCGTCAAAGCTCGATCCCGATTTTGGAGGGATAAGAGCTGACCGAGAGGGTTATGGATCGGAGGACACGTAGAGGGCGCCCCCAACGTCCCGGGCACCCCCAGACCTGCTATAAAAGGGGCTCGACCCTTGAGGCTTCAACATCACTGCTTCCAACGCCAATATGCTCTTCTACTCAAGCGCTCTGCTCCGGAAAACTTCCATCTCGAGATTCTAGCGCCGACGACGACCGTACGCACCGAAGAACGATCTACACCGGGCGTCGGTAAAGAAGAGTTAATTTTTAATTGTACTTTTTCTGCACTACTACTGTACATCTTCTTGTAATCATTTGCGTGACTATAGTATTGCCCCCAGTAAACGGTCAACGACCGTGGGCTTTGGAGTAGGAGCCGACCGCGACTCCGAACCAAGTAAATCGTGGTGTTTGCGTTTGGTTTTTGTGTTAATTTTCCGCTGTGCATATTCTCTCTAAATCCGAAACAGTTTACGATATTCATCCCCCCTCTATCGTATTCTCTCGATCCAACAAGTGGTATCAGAGCGGGGAAGCTCAAACTTGGTGCAACCACCAGTTTGGGATTTTTTTTCGGATTTTTCGCCTTTTTTAATTTTGAATTCCTATTTTTTCACCATAAGTTAGAATTGATATAACGATCAACTTTTAAAAATTTGTCATAAATTTTTTTTTATTATTTTAATATTTTTTTTTTGAAATTCGTGCTACCTCAATTCGAGCAATATTCTTTTTTTTTGAAAACTCCTATTTCTCTCCATTAATCAGAATATTCATTTTTCTTAATTTGTCATAAACTTTTTATAAATTATTTTAATATTGTGCCTCGAAATTCGTGTAATATTTTTGTTGGGCTATTTTTTCCTTCTCCGGCACTACTAATCCAAGACCAAGTCTTGGTACATTTTTGTTACTTCTTTTCTATACGAGGTTAAACTAAAATGGCCAACCAAGAGTGGAACAGTGCCCGTCCACCACTATTCTCCGGCGAGAACTTCAATTATTGGAGAAGTCAAATGGAGTTCCATTTGAAGGCCCATATGGACATATGGATGATCATTCAAACAGGGTTCTCCCTCCCTACAGAAGATGGTCTATCAATTACGTGGGACAAACTGGATGAACCAACTCTGAGGAAGATCGAGACAGATGCAAGGGCTACTGCAATTCTACAATGTGGCCTAACCAATGAAGAATTGAAGCGGGTCGGATCCTTCAACTGTGCCAAGGAAATGTGGGAAATGGTAATCAATCTACACGAAAAGAGCTCCGATATTGAGATCTTAGAAGATTTTGCATTTTCGGCTCAAGCACAAGTAGCTGAGACAGACTCGACCCCCGATGTCGAAATCGAACTAGAATCAGACGACGAGTTTTCTGGGACAAAATCGGTAACTAATTTTGAATCAGTTTCTGAATTAAAGTTAAATAATCAAGCTGATACTGCAATGGTCGAGAAAGGTATAATTTTCATTGCAGGGAAAACTCCAAGAGAACTGCAAAAGTGGCCTCAACCAGTACCTGAGTCCGACTCAGACTCAGAATCCGACGACGAAGGAAGGGATCCTTGGAAACTGGTCTGGTTGGCTCGCGACCGCTGCAAAATGTCGAAGAAACAATCAAGCAAAAGAAAGATGGCTAGAATTCAGGGGGAGATTCCCAACCGGGAATCAAAAGGTGAATTTACAGTATTTGAAAATCCAATATTTACCTTGAATAATGTGATTGACTCATATAAATTAGTTAAGGCAAATTTTAGGAAATTGAAACAAGAAAGTAAAACCCTGAAACATAAGGTCAATATGTTAGAAAATCCAAAAATTTCTCCTCACTATGATCTTACCTAGAGTTCTTTTGCTATTCATAGGACTAGAAATAGGACCTGCTTAATTGAAACTTGAACAACCTAGTATTAGGACAAGGTTTGATGATAGTACGTTAGGGAAGCCTGACTAAGGAATCAAGTAGGGTAAGGAGTACCTTATTTGGTCTTTTTAGTCCGGTGGAACTAGTCGAAGCTACCTCTCCGAATCCTAAGCTAGTTAGACCAGAGTGTCTCAAACAATGATTTGAAAATGATCTTTCTTTAAAAGGCTTTGTCTAGGAAAGGGTTGTTGATCCAATAAGGCTACGGCCAAAGAAGGCCTCTGTGCCTTGCTAAGACCTGGAAGCCAATTATCGAAACTCACTTTTAAATTATTATTTGTTAAACTCGAATCTAACACAAACTTCAATTAAATCATAGTGTTAACATCAAAGATAAAATTAATGCATCTCACAAAACAGTTAAGGATATCCTGTTTTGTCACTTAGAAATGGGTGAGATGCTTAGGACCTAAAAGTTGAGTCCAACCCAACCAACTAAATCAAATTAATTAAATCTTAATTAAATCAATTAAATTCAATTAAATCTTAATTAAATCAATTAAATTCAATTAAATCTTAATTAAGTCAATTAAATTCAATTAAATCTTAATTAAATCAATTAAATTCAATTAAATCTTAATTAAATCAATTAAATTCAATTCAATCTTAATTAAGTCAATTAAATTCAATTAAATCTTAATTAAATCAATTAAATCTTAATTAAATCAATTAAATTCAATTAAATCTTAATTAAATCAATTAAATTTAATTGAATCAAATTCAAAATAAGTTAATTGAATCAAATTCAAAATAATTCAATTAAATTAAATTCAAATTTAATTCAACTGAACAACTTTCAAAATTAAAATTTAATTCAACTGAACAAACTTAACCCTCTAAATTTTAATTTTCTCAAAAATCAAATTTAACTTTTTAACTAAGAGTTAATGTTTCAAATCACTGTAATTAAAATCAAGTCTCCTTTGTTCACTAACCTGAAATTTATTTCATAACATTTATTTCTTTCCTTTATCACTATACAAGCATTTCTTTCAGACAATCAGTTTATTCTTGTATGGCAAAAAGTCACCTTGGGGATTACTTAGGATTTTTTTTGTCTGCAGTCCAGGCTTAGATATTTATATTTTTTTTGGACTTAAAAAAACCTTCTATTTTTTTGAAATCATTTCCCCTTTTCAGTTCTCTATATTCACTTTTTCAAATAGGAGAATGAAATTATGTTTCAAATCATTAAAACAAAATACTTTTTAAACTTAGTTTTCTTCTCTTTTTGTTTGAATCAAACCCTAAGACTCAGAGGAGGATTAACTTGTGGTCAACAAGCCTCCTAGGACCGTGTCAGGTTTAGGGAGAGTTCAAATTAAAAGAAGAAGTTTTAAAATACTATGTTTTCAAACTGTCACTCATGTTTTTCGAAAACTATGCTATCATATGTCTTTCAAATAATTTTTTTTTGAAATGTTAATACTTCAAAATTCATTTTAAGAATTGTGCTTGATTCCCTTTTGATTTTGACAAACCCTAAAGACACAGAGGAAGGTCCACTTCATGATCTACAAGGACTCCTAGGATGTGTCAAATTTATGGGGAGTCTAAATCAAAAAGAAATTATTTCTAATAAGTATTTTCTTTGGCAATATGTTTTCATGCATGTATTTTCAAATCCTTCTGAAAACACAAGTAATTTCCTTTCAAATATTATTAGTTTTTTAAATATTATTACTTTCAAAATGTTTTTTTTAAATAGTATTTTTCTTGAGCTTAGAAAAATTTCCAGGACACTTAAGGAAATATCCTTGTAGCTAACAAGGCTTCCCAGGATTGTGTCAGAAACCAAAGCAAGTAGAATATTATGTGTTCAAAACAACATTTTTGTAAGTCCTTTTAAAAGATAAGTCCAGTAATTTTCTTTAATATTTTCAAAGTACTTATATTTTTAAATTCAGAAAATTTTCAAAGTACTTATATTTTTAAAACTCAGAATATTTTCAAAGTACTTATATCTCTAAATTCAGTATATTTTCAAAGTACTTACATTTTTCAAAATATTCAAGACAAGTAAACTTATTGACTAAATATTTTTTTGTTGCGTGTCATGCATGGACTCAATGAGAAGAAACACTTGACTCTAGTTCTGTTTTTTGAGCATCAATTCTTCACTCTTTCGAAATGTTGTTACTTAGAAATTATCATAATTTTTAACATTATTCTCTCACTCAAATATTTATGTTTTCAAAACCCATAAGCTCTGATACTCAAATTTTAAATGGCTTTCAAAATATATTTTTTCAAGAGTTCTTTATTGATATATGGCCTAGGGGGTGAGTAGAAAAAGTGAAAATTAAATTCTTCCTTAAACTTCTTCCTTTTTTCAAAGAAAATTTATTTTAGAAATGGTCTAAAATATAAGGAGAAGAATTTTACATTAAGAGGGAGAGAAAGGAAAGAGAGAATTTTTTTTAAAAATTTTTATCACTTTTTCAAAAAGTGCTTGAAAAGTTTCTAAGTATTTTTAAGTGTTTCAAATTTTTTTTAAGTGCATGTCTTCTCCTAAGTAAATTTTTTTAGTAAACAAAATTTGTCTGAGCAAAAACTTGTTGAAAAATTTTGCCAAATAAGTTTTTTGGTGAAAAATTTGTCTAGAAATTTCTTAAAGATCTTGTTTTCCAAAATGCACAAAGTGTTTCCAAATAAATATTTCTAAGTGTGCAAAAATTTTTGGTAAACAAAATTTTGAGAAATTTGCCTTCAAAATTTTGCCTAAGTAAAATTCTTTTTGCAAAGCCTTGTAAGTAAAAGTTTTTTAACAAAATTTAGGTTTGCAAAACTTCTCAAAATTTTACCTTATTCACTCATGTTTTTGATATATGTCAAAGGGGGAGGAAAGGTCAAAGTTAAGTGTTTTAACACAAGAATTCAGGGTTTTAGGGGGAGTATGAGAAATAAAGAATTTTTTTAAATCTATTCTATTCATACTTCATTGTGTTTTTATCTTCTGTTATTAACTGTTATAATTTTTTTTACTTAACTTTGAATTGTGTTGCCATAAATCAAAAAGGGGGAGATTGTTGGTGCAGGAAGCACCATATCGAACCTTGTTTTGATATTGGCAAAGGATTCAAAGTTAAGTATTATTGGTGATCTAATGTTGTTCACTAAGTGTGCAGAAAGAAGTCCTAGCGAAGGGCTGCTAGGCACCAGGCGAAGGAGTGCCAGGAAACAAAGTCCTAGCGAAGGCCTGCTAGGCACCTGGCGAAGGACTGCCAGGAAACAAAGTCCTAGCAAAGGACTGCTAGGCACTGAGCGAAGGACTGCTTGGTACCGTAGCCTTGTCGAAGGACTGCCAGGCACCGGGCGAAGGACTGCTTGGTACCGAAGACCTGGCGAAGGATTGCTAGGCACCAGGCGAAGGACTGCTTAGAACCGAAGACCTGGCGAAGGACTGCTGGGCACCAGGTGAAGGACTGCTTGGTACTGAAGACCTGGCGAAGGACTGCTGGGCAAAAGTCCAACCGGAGGAGCCGGTTGGCAATAGGTAAAATCTCCTGAGAGGAGTAGGTGAGGACGTGTTCCCCGTCGAGGGAACAGTAGGCATCGGTTCGACCTAGGGTTCCATTTTGGAGACCCAAAGTCAGAACCAAGACAGCTAAGGCTGTATAACTCACTAACATACTTGCTTTATCATGTTTGGTACTAACCCTGGATGCAGGACCGAAGGAACGAGTTTCTACAGCTCAAAACGTCTCAAAGGAGAGAGGCAGCAGCTGAGCAGGGCGCCCCGAAGGTCCCGGGCGCCCCCAAGGTCAAGGCAAAACAAGTTAAGCAAGAAAACGCTTCGGCAGCTTACAGGGAGGGCGCCCCTTGCTCCCGGACGCCCTCGTGCTCCCGGGCGCTGATAAGTACCATTTTATTGATTATTTTAGTTGCTAAAATCCATGTTTGACTCATATTTTACTTGCTTAATTGTGAATTTACCCTAGGTTCTAGGACTTATCTTTATTTTGGACTTAATTGCAAATTTGCACATATTTGGATTATTTGGCCACTAAATTTTTGATCTATTTTTGTAGGCATGAAAGGATCCTGGACCTAGGGCATACTGGGTCAAACTTGAGTCGGAAGTGGACCTGGATCGAGTTATCAAGCTTCGGATTAATCTGGGCCGTCCGTTTCAAAAGCGGCTAGATCTGAGCCATCCGGGACCATCTGAAGCAATCCGAGCTAGGGTTAGGGTTGATCAAGTACTCTGATGATGATCTGAAGGTTTCATCCCAATCAGAGCTCATTCAACTGTTGGATCAAGCTCGGAGGGCTCTAGATCGTCCATTCAAAGATTAGGTTGATCTGGACCATCCGTTGCACATCTGGAGGATCCGAGCTACCACGAGGTAGATCCTGACCCCTGATCAACATCATCAAAGTTTGGGTCAAATCAGAGCAAGATCAGCCGTTGGATTCATCCAATTCAATCAGGGTCATCCATTTCTATGTATTTAATCAAATTTTTCCCACAGCGCACAGTATCGCGTCTTCGCCGCAACAGTGTTTTCCTTCGTGTGTTCTTCGTGTTCTTCAAGCTTTTCATTCATCCGAAGGCGTGATCACTCAATTCCTGATTCAGAGCAAGTGCTAGGTCATGGGGAAGAGGACTTAGTGAAGATTTCAGCTCGCTATTGCCCAAGAACAGAGCTGTTGTGAGGTTTCCATGGCTCTGCTGTTTGAAGTCGTCGATCTCAGTTGCGATCCATTTCCATCCACCGGAGCCATCTGGAGGGGTTCCCTAGATTGCTCCGATCATCCACAAATCACAATCTCACTTGGACGCAGTTGAATCGATGGATTCGAATGGGGAATTCAGATTGGGTAGAGTTGAGCTCAGATTGAGTAGCAGAGACAATTTCCCACTGATTTACTGAGCTTACGGGTCCGAGGCTCACCCTTGCGTGACGAACGAGGAGTACCTGAGCTGAAGAGGGGATTGAGAAGTAGTTTCTTTAGTTAAATTTCAGTTTTTGCAGTAGCTGTAATTTCTGCCACAAATTCTGTTTCTGAAGTTTCTGTATCAGCTGTTTGAGTTGGTTTTCTGAATTGTGTAGCTTAATTAGGTTTTAAATCTTCATGTTAAGTAGTTTAGGAGCTTGTTTAGTGATCAATCGAATTTAATTTCAGTTCATTTCTCTATTAATTGCTTGCGTTCTAATTTCAGTTTGCGTGCCACTTCAATTTCTGCATTTTCTTTCAGTTTCTGAATTTGTCTCAGAGTGCTTGTTTTCTGAATTGTTTCCGAGCTTTTTAGTTGTTAATTTCTGCTCTCGCATTAGATAGATAGTTTGCTTAGATAGCATAGCACTTAGTTGTAGTTCCCTGCAATCCAATTGTTGCGTGCCAATTTCAGATTGCGTGCCAACACAATTGCTGCAATTTTAGCTCAAGTCTGCAAGTTCTTTCAGTTGTAGCTTCTGAATTTAATGTCAAGTGAACTTAGTTTTTCTTTAAGCTTGTCTGAATAGGATTAGAGATTCGAATTTTGACTTGCAATCCTGATTTCTGCATCCAGTTTTAGCATTTCTGCAGTAGCTTCAACATTCAGTCCCTGTATTTCAGAAATTCTGCCTTTATTGCTGAATTCTTTCACTCATCTATGCATTACACTTTTTGAGTGGATTTGTCTACCAAGTTGTAGTGGTCAGCTGGAATTCGAACTTTTTCAGTTTGCAAATCTGAATTTTCCCTGCATTAGTTGGCTTTTAAAACTTGTAGCTAGATTAAGTTGAGTTTGTTTGTTTGTGTGTCTAATTTCTGAATTTCGTATGCCATCATTTGTTGCAAGTTTGTTCATTTTCGAAAATTTCCAGCCATGTTTTTAATCATTTGCTCAGCCCTTGATTGCATTTGATATTACCTTTGTTTCTTTTTCCCAATCTTGTTTAGCTACCCTGGTAGATCAAGTTTCTCATTAAGTTGAGTTTATAAATTGCATTTCCCTTATTTAGTTTATTAGTTTAAGGTTGTTTTTTTACTTTTCATTGCGATTTCATTTTCGATTGCAACCCAAAACCAAATCTTTCTTTGAAACCCAAAATTCAGGAATGACACATAAACCCAAGTTAGAATCAAACAACATCAACTAGCCCTAGGAAAAATACGACTTGTGGCCCCTTTACTACATTTTCATTCTTTGATTGCAAAAAGGGTTTCTAGCTTTTTACAAATATCTAAATTTGAGACCCACATTCGTGACAGTCCATCTGTGGGCCATCAAATTTTTGGCGCCGTTGCCGGGGAACTACTAGTTGATTTGTTTGATTTTTGCTTGTGCATTTATTTCACATCTTTCTTGATTTATTTTTGTGCTTATTGCTATATCTGGTGATCTGATTTTATTTGTTTCATCTCTTTATCTACTTTTACTGCGATTTGTTTTTGGTTTTATGACCAGGTCTACAGGTGGTGATCTTGAAGAATTCGACCCTGAGATTGAGAGGACTTTCAGAGCCAGGAGGAACCAAGGAATACTTTCAGAGACTACAGATATTCCTCCTCTTCAGTCTATTCCCACTCATTCAGGCAGTATCATGATAGACCACCAGAAGACTATGAAGGAACTCGCAGCACCAGATGCTTCATTTCAGTATTCCAGCATTGCTTATCTGGAGCTGGCTGGAAATTTTGAGCTTAGATCTGGACTCATCAATTTGCTGCCCAAGTTTCAAGGATTATCTGGAGAGGATCCAAATAGACACCTGCATGAATTCCATGTTGTATGCTCTACTATGAAGCCTCAGGGCATTTCTGAAGAAGATATCAAGCTAAGAGCTTTCCCCTTTACACTGACAAGAGCAGCAAAAGATTGGTTTTACTATCTACCCACTGGGCACGTGTCTAGTTGGATCTCTATGAAGAAGGCATTTTTGGAAAAATATTTCCCAGCCTCCATAACTGCAATAATTAGAAAAAGCATTTGTGGCATTCAGCAAGTGGTGGGAGAGACACTCTATGATTACTGGGAGAGATTCAATAAATTATGTTCAAGTTGCCCACAGCACCAGATCAGCGAGCAGCTTCTGATTCAGTATTTTTATGAGGGATTGCTGCAGATGAACAGGATTATGATAGATGCTGCAGCTGAAGGAGCCCTAGTGAACAAAACGCCAAATCAAGCTAGGGAGCTCATTTCTAATATGGCTGAGAACTCATAATAATTTGGAAGCAGAGCATTGACCACTAGAGGAGTGGGTGAAGTTCATGTGGTTTCAAATGAACAGAAAGAAATGAAGGATGCAATGGTGGAGCTCACATCAGTGATGAAGCAATTGTCTGTTAAAAATGCAATTCAAAGTTCAAATATTTCGGCTCCTCCACAAGCTAATCAAGTGATTGGGGTATGTAGTATTTGCTCTAGTCAAGAGCACAACTCAGATTCATGTCTCACCTTCCAACAAGATGAAACGGTAGCAGCATTGGTTAGAGGACAATTTCAAGCAAGAAACAATCCTTACTCCTCTACTTATAACCCCAGTTGGAGGGATCATCCAAATCTGAGGTACGGGAATTCATTCTACCAACAGAACCCCTCTCAACAGCAAGGTCAGCAGCCTCAACCATCTTTTCAGCAACCACAGCAATTTCAAGCTCAAAATTTGCAAAATCAGCCTCCAAATCAGCATTTCCAGCCAATAATTCAGAACTTTCAGCAGTCATTTCAAGGAAATCAACAAGGTTTCCAAGGGAATTTGAATTATTCACAGCCATATCAACCCTCACAGCAGCAATTCCAACTTCCCCAGTAAAATTTTCAGCCTTGGAATCAAAGTTTTCAGCCATACAATCAAGGATTTCAGCCCAATCAATTTCAATCTCCACCACAACCATTTCAACTTCAAAATCAGAATTTTCAAGGCTGTAATTCTCAGCAAATTCAACCCACCTTCCAGCCTACTTATCAGCCAATTCAACAAAAATTTCAGAACTCCAATCAGCCCCAACAGCCCCAACTCCAACAATCACAGCAGGATAATATCATTGGAGCTTTACAAAACCTCGAAAGGCAAATAGGACAATTGGCTAGTGATATGAATCAAATTAAAGCTCAAAGATCAAGCCAACTACCTTCCCAAGCTGTTCCCAATCTGAAAGGTAACATGAGTGCTATTTATTTGAGTGGGAAGGTTACATCACCTCAAAATGGTCCAAGAGCTGAAATTTCAGAAAACAGGGCAGCATCTTCATTTCCAGCCCAAAACAGCCCCGAAACCTCTTCAAATTCAGTTGATTCCACCCCTAGCCCGTGCTCAACTCCCTCATCAAGCAATCCTGTAATTTTGGTGGAAAATGAAGTACAAATCAGTCCCGAAATAGATTTTACAGCAGTCATTCCAAGTGGGGCAGCAGCTCACAAATCAACCCTTCCATCTTCGGTTCAAGAGGAAGAATTTAGGGTACCCTTGCCTTTTCCCCAGGGGAGAACTCCAACCAAAAGACAAGTGGAGGAGGAGAAAACCAAAGAGTACAATGAGTTGGTTAAATTGTTTAGCAAAGTAGAGATTAATGTACCCTTGCTGACGATGATCAAATAGGTTCCTAAGTATGCAAAATTTCTGAAAGATCTTTGTGTTAACAAGAGGAAGCTTAAGGAAAATGAATTGGTCAGCATGGGGAAGAATGTTTCATCACTTATTCATGCCCTACCTCAGAAATGTGAAGATCCTGGGATGTTTATTGTATCTTGTGAGATAGGGAGCACCACACTACATGATGTCATGCTGGATTTAGGAGCTTCCATTAATGTCATGCCCAGGACGGTCTTCCAGATGCTTGGCATTGGTCCTCTGCAGCCCACTGGAGTTGTGATCCAGCTAGCAGATAGAAGCCAGACCCGCCCGGCGGGAGTTATTGAAGATGTGTTGGTTAAAGTGAAGGAGTTGATTTTTCCTGTAGACTTCTACATTCTAGACATGGAAGGAGAGTATCTTGCACATAGATCCCCACTTATCCTTGGAAGGCCTTTTCTGAAGACCGCTAGAACAAAAATTGATGTATATGCTGGCACCCTTTCGATGGAGGTGGGAGACACAGTAGTCTAGTTTAGCATTTTTGATGTCATGAAGGACCCTAGGGGAGATCACTCTATTCTGAGCTTGGACACTGCAGATGAGACTGTTGAGGCACAGTTTATTGATGATGATGGTGCATTTGACATAGTGGGAGGAGCTTTGATTTCAGAGGAAGCTGAGGAGATAGATGGAAAAGCATGTGACAGCCTTGATTTCAAAACTGAAGCTTTATCAGATTTTTCTCGTTTTCTATTTTGTGATGATATTGCTATTGATAGTCCTAATCTTTTTAATAAGGTTGTTCCAGGTATTACTAAGGAGGCATGCACAGAAGAGGATTCTACAGGTGTAGGGGATTGCACAGAGCCCCAGGGATCACCACCATTTCCAGAAAGTGTAGGGACTTGCATGATGGGAGCAAGTACCCAAGGATCACCTATTCCAGTTGAATGTCCACCAGAATTTGAGCCTGAGATGGAGGTATTTCTTGTAGACCCAACAGACATTTTTCAGCATGATCAGGTAAGTATTTCTTCCTTTCCTTTAGAAAATTTCAGGAAGATGTCTAGAATTGCATGTGAAGCATGTATTCATACATTTTTTGTGAAAAATAATTATGAAAATTTCTTTAGAGGCACCCAGGCTTGATTTTATTCAAGGCTATGATATTCTTGAGATAGATTATGCTAAAATTGATTTTGAAAATTTTTTAGAAGAGCCTGAAATTGAAGTTGTTTATTGTGAAGAATCTCTTGTTATTTCTTATGCTGAAATTGATGTGAAAAACTTCTGGAGATACCTGAGATTGACTTTATTGACTGTGAAACATTTCTTGATATACCTCATGTAGAATATGCTTGTGAAAAATTTACTGAGGTACCAAAAATTAATTTTATTGAATGCGATGCATTTTTAGATACATTTTATGTAGAGATTGATGATATTGCACTTCTTTCTTACCCCGCACGCTTGAGAAAGGTTTTACATGTTTTTGCAGGGTCTCAGAGATTTCTTGAGTGGGTACTCCATTTAGATAGTCTTTAACCTCCTGGATGGTTTTCCAAAAAGAATAAAGAGGGAGGAGATGATCCTACTTTAATTCGAAGCACTCTACCTCTTAAATGGCTCTTGAACCTAAATCAACTTCGGGCACCTGAACAGTTTATTGCAAAATCTAAGTGTGGGGGAGGTATGCATCATCAAATTGAACAAAGGAAGGGAACTCTCTCAATTACCCATACCCCTCCATTACCAAGATGGAGGTTGTTTCTTGATAGACTTCGACCGCCAGAAATAAAGGGGAGTTTGTTCCTTCTTGCATTTTCTTTCATTGCCTTTTTCATTTTTATGTTCTTTAGAAGTAGAATTTTCTTTTAAAAAGAGTTCTTGCTAATAAATGCGTGAGTAGAGTAGAAGAATAAATAGGAGACATTGTAAATACCATTTTATGTCTTTTGACACATTTTCTTCGTGAGTAGGAATAAATGTATCCCTCTAGGTTGTCTTGATAACATTTTAGAGTCTCTTGAAAATGAATTAAATTTGGTTGTTAAAACTTTAGATTTGAGCTCATGGATGAAATCTTGGATGCTTGAGTACTATTTGACCATTGATTCTTGATTGAGGACTTGAGATGAATTATTTTTACCTAATGAGGACTAGCCTTATTTTGTGACACATACATGTGATGGTACTCTAGAACTTGCTTGGGTTCTTTCAAAATCATATTTCAATGATTAGATTACATCTATAGAGGCTGATAAATTTGTTTACCTTTCCATATCAATTCTTGACAATAATCATGTTCATTCTATTTTTCTTCCCTTATTTCCTACTCCTAACCATACTTTCTAGGGATTTGTTGTTTGGGGATGTTCTTTGATGTTATTTTGCCCGAGACGGACAAAGGATTAAGTGTGGGGGAGTGATTAGTGTTTTGGAATGTATTTTCATCAAGGAAGCACTTCATTTGAAAAAAAAAAAAATTCATGTGCCAAATTGAGTTGAGTTGGTGTCAAGAATAAACAAGAAGAAGTGTTAAGGAAGAGAAGCCATTAGAACATCTAGATTTCTGTTGTTAATTTGGGGATTCAAGCTATTCTTTGCAAGTTCCATTCGGGTACAGAGAAAAAAAATGGCACACGAAAAGAAAACTGTGCAAAAGGAAAAAAAATTCTGTGAGACTAACTTGGATTAGAGATGATGTGGATTAAGAATTCGGATCAAGCTGGAATTAAGGAAGGTAAGCTCAGTAACACTTTGTTAAAAGTCTGAATTGAAAAAAAAATGCTGAAAAGTTGAAACAAATGCAGAAATGTTTGTACCAAAACAGAAAAAAAGTTGTGCAGATCAAAAACAGATTTGGACTGATTTGAATTGAAAAATGCAATGTACTGAATCTGCGGGCTGTGGAATGATACAAGCTGAACCTGGAAGCAGGCTGTAAAGTGCTGATGTTATTGGGAAGCTGAGGCAAAAACAGAAAAAAAAAACAGTTGTATCAACTTGAAATTGATTGTGCCATGGATGGAACTTGAATTGGCTGAGCTGAAATTCTCAAGTGAAGCATGTGAACTTTCCACTGTTATTTGAGGCTAATTGTTGTGAGAAATCAGAGATTGCAAGGTCTGAATCATTTGACTTGAATCTGAGACAAAAATAGAAAAAAAAAGAAACAGTTTGAAAAAAATAAGAAAAACAAAGGAACAAAGTTGGCACACCATTGAGTTGTTGGCACCATGAAATCAGTGGAAATATTCTCATCCGAATCAGAGCTTTGTTCAAATACATTCTGATTTCATTAGAGAAAAGAAAGGAAGAGGAAAAAACTCAGAAAACAAAACAAAGAGCAAGATTGGCACGCAAGATGGAAAAGTGGCACAAAGGAGTTGATGTGTTTTTTTTTCATCAAATTTTTGAAGGGCAATGCCAAAGCCTCATTCCATCACATTTTTGATTTCATTATGAGGATTGACAAAAGGGCAAAGTTCATCAAAAATATCCTTGAACATCCAAGTCTTCCACTTTATCAATTTTGCTATTTTCTTAGTTGTTACTTCATTTTTACCATTTCATATGTCCTTCACTTTTGAATAAACTTTTATAGATGTAGATTTGAATCAAGAATAATGGTGGAGAGTAGATAACAAGCAAGCTTATGGTAGTGCAAAAATCATATGTGTATGAGTGAGCTCCATTTTCATCATGTATTTAGAACTTAGGAAGAGAGCCACCAAAAACTTCCTTTGAAAGGTTAGAGAGTTATCTTCATCTCAATGAATCATGATGGATGAAAAGGCTAAGTTGTTGATTTAAGGACGAGATACTAATCCATAGAGCTTAGATTTATGAGAATTGACAACTTTAGGTAATTTCTTTTATTTGCTTCTAATTATGCTTAAGGAAATCTAGGGGATACATACTTAGTAGTTTCGCAAGACGCTCAAGCTTAAGTGTGGGGGAGTTGATAAGTACCATTTTATTGATTATTTTAGTTGCTAAAATCCATATTTGACCCATATTTTACTTGCTTAATTGTGAATTTACCCTAGGTTCTAGGACTTATCTTTATTTTGGACTTAATTGCAAATTTGCACATATTTGAATTATTTGGCCACTAAATTTTTGATCTATTTTTATAGGCATGAAAGGATCCTGGACCTAGGGCATACTGGGTCAAACTTGAGTCGGAAGTGGACCCGGATCGAGTTATCAAGCTTCGGATTAATCTGGGCCGTCCGTTTCAAAAGCGGCTAGATCTGAGTCATCCGGGACCATCTGAAGCAATCCGAGCTAGGGTTAGGGTTAATCAAGCACTCTGATCAAGATCTGAAGGTTTCATCCCAATCAGAGCTCATTCAACCGTTGGATCAAGCTCGGAGGGCTCTAGATCGTCCATTCAAAGATTAGGTTGATCTGGACCATCCGTTGCACATCTGGAGGATCCGAGCTACCACGAGGCAGATCCTGACCCCTGATCAATATCATCAAAGTTTGGGTCAAATCAGAGCAAGATCAGCCGTTGGATTCATCCAAATCAATCAGGGTCGTCCATTCCTATGTATTTAATCAAATTTTTCCCACAGCGCACTGTATCGCGTCTTCGCCGCAACAGTGTTTTCCTTCGTGTGTTCTTCGTGTTCTTCAAGCTTTTCATTCACCCGAAGGCGTGATCACTCAATTCCTGATTCAGAGCAAGTGCTAGGTCATGGGGAAGAGGACTTAGTGAAGATTTCAGCTCGCTATTGCCCAAGAACAGAGCTATTGTGAGGTTTCCGTGGCTCTACTGTTTGAAGTCGTCGATCTCAGTTGCGATCCATTTCCATCCACCGGAGCCATCTGGAGGGGTTCCCTAGATTGCTCCGATCATCCACAAATCACAATCTCACTTGGACGCAGTTGAATCGATGGATTCGAATGGGGAATTCAGATTGGGTAGAGTTGAGCTCAGATTGAGTAGCAGAGACAATTTCCCACTGATTTGCTGAGCTTATGGGTCCGAGGCTCACCCTTGCGTGACGAACAAGGAGTACCTGAGCTGAAGAGGGGATTGAGGAGTAGTTTCTTTAGTTAAATTTCAGTTTTTGCAGTAGCTGTAATTTCTGCCACGAATTCTATTTCTGAAGTTTCTGTATCAGCTGTTTGAGTTAGTTTTCTGAATTGTGTAGCTTAATTAGGTTTTAAATCTTCACGTTAAGTAGTTTAGGAGCTTGTTTAGTGATCAATCGAATTTAATTTCAGTTCATTTCTCTGTTAATTGCTTGCGTTCCAATTTCAGTTTGAGTGCCACTTCAATTTCTGCATTTTCTTTCAGTTTCTAATTTGTCTCAGAGTGCTTGTTTTCTGAATTGTTTCCGAGCTTTTTAGTTGTTAATTTCTGCTCTCGCATTAGATAGATAGTTTGCTTAGATAGCATAGCACTTAATTGTAGTTCCCTGTAATCCAATTGTTGCGTGCCAATTTCAGATTGCGTGCCAACACAATTACTGCAATTTTAGCTCAAGTCTGCAAGTTCTTTCAGTTGTAGCTTCTGAATTTAATGTCATGTGAACTTAGTTTTTCTTTAAGCTTGTCTGAATAGGATTAGAGATTCAAATTTTGACTTGCAATCCTGATTTCTGCATCCGGTTTTAGCATTTCTGCAGTAGCTTCAACATTCAGTCCTTGCATTTCAGAAATTCTGCCTTTATTGCTGAATTCTTTCACTCATCTATGCATTGCACTTTTTGAGTGGATTTGTCTACCAAGTTGTAGTGATCAGCTGGAATTCGAACTTTTTCAGTTTGTAAATCTGAATTTTCCCTGCATTAGTTGGCTTCTAAAACTTGTAGCTAGATTAAGTTGAGTTTGTTTGTTTGTGTGTCTAATTTCTGAATTTCGTATGCCATCATTTGTTGTAAGTTTGTTCATTTTCGAAAATTGCCAGCCCTGTTTTTAATCATTTGCTCAGCCCTTGATTGCATTTGATATTACCTTTGTTTCTTTTTCCCAATCCTGTTTAGCTACCCTGGTAGATCAAGTTTCTCATTAAGTTGAGTTTATAAATTGCATTTCCCTTGTTTAGTTTATTAGTTTAAGGTTGTTTTTTACTTTTTCATTGCGATTTCATTTTCGATTGCAACCCAAAACCAAATCTTTCTTTAAGACCCAAAATTCACGAACGACACATAAACCCAAGTTAGAATCAAACAACATCAACTAGCCCTAAGAAAAATACGACATGTGGCCCCTTTACTACGTTTTCATACTTTGATTGCAAAAGGGGTTTCCAGCTTTTTACAAATATCTAAATTTGAGACTTACATTCGTGACAGTCCATCTGTGGGCCATCGGGCGCCCCGGATGCTCCGGGCGCCCCGGGCTTAAGCCAACGAAGCGGATATAGCTTATTCAGCCGAGAAGCCAGCAGACCGAGTCAACCCGGGTGCCCCTGTCAAAGCTCGATCCCGATTTTGGAGGGATAAGAGCTGACTGAGAGGGTTATGGATCGGAGGACATGTAGAGGGCGCCCCCAACGTCCCGGGCGCCCCCATACCTGCTATAAAAGGGGCTCGACCCCTGAGGCTTCAACATCACTGCTTCCAACGCCAATACGCTCTTCTACTTAAGCGCTCTGCTCCAGAAAACATCCATCTCGAGATTCTAGCACCAACGACGACCCTATGCACCGAAGAACGATCTACACCGGGCGTCGGTAAAGAAGAGTTAATTTTTAATTGTACTTTTTCTGCACTACTACTGTACATCTTCTTGTAATCATTTGCGTGACTATAGTATTGCCCCCAGTAAACGGTCAACGACCGCGGGCATTGGAGTAGGAGCCGACCGCGACTCCGAACCAAGTAAATCGTGGTGTTTGCGTTTGGTTTTTGTGTTAATTTTCCGTTGTGCATATTCTCTCTAAATCCGAAACGGTTTACGATATTCACCCCCCCTCTATCGTATTTTCTCGATCCAACAGAGATGATAGTACGTTAGGGAAGCCTTTCTAAAGAGTTAAGTAGGGTAAGACGTACCCTATTTGGTCTGTTTAGTTCGGTGGAACTAGCCGAAGCTACCTCTCCAAACTCTAAACTAGTTAGACCAGAATTTCTCAAAAAAGAATTTGAAAATGAACTTTCGGTAAAAGGCTTTGTCTAGGAAAGGGTTATTGATCCAATAAGGCTACGCCCAAAGAAGACCTCTTTGCCTCGCCAAGACCTGGAAGCCAATTATCAAAACTCACTTTTAAATTACTATTTGATAAACTCAAATCTAACACAAGTTTTAATTAAATCTTAGATTTAATATTAAATCAAAGATAAAAATAATACATCTCACAAAACAGATAAGATAACTTGTTTTGTCACTTAGAATTGGGTGAGATGTTTAGGACCTAATAATTTAGTCCAACTTAAACAAACCAAATTAAATCAACTCTTAATATACAACATTTTTCAAAATTAAAATTTCAATTATTTTTTTAAATTTCACTTAATATTTTTCAAAATTAAAATTTCACTTAAGATTTATCAAAATTAAAATTTCAATTAACTATTTTTTTAAAAAAAATTAATTATTTTTCAAAATTAAAATTTCAATTAATTTGTTTTTAAAATTAAATTCACTTCATATTTTTTTTAAAACTTAACTGTGTAAACTTTGAAAAACCTTAAAGATTTCAAAATAACTCATCAAACTAAGTCTTGAATCTAATTAGATTAGAACCTAGGACTTGATTGAATCAAATATGGATTGGTCAAATCTGGTCAACTCGGGCGCCCGAGACCCTCACGGGCGCCCCAAGCCTTTCCCAGCATATGAGGCAGTCAACTTTGGCAATTCTGAGCATACTGATCTCAGGTGCCCGAGACAGTCTCGGGCGCCTCAAATCCTTTTACGGGCGCCCTTGTGACCTTACGGGCGTCCGGAAAGATCTTTATAAGCCTATGCTCACAGCCTCCTTCTCCACACCTCTAACGATTTCCTCTCATCCTCTCCTCACTCCTAAGGCTCCCTAAAGCTGCTCAACCTCCCTCGATCACTCTATTGCCCTAATGCCGCCCCGGTATGAATTAATTATGCTTTTACGGTTGATTTTACAATTCAATTTTAGTCAATAATGTCAGTTTTTCTATTTATTTAGTAAGCACCGAGTTACCCAAACCGACCCCGGGGCCAAGCCCAGTCCAGACCCTAGATTTCCTACCTTAGCTTTATTTAATAAGTTCACACACACAACATATAAATCTATTAAGACCAACTATTTAAATAGAAGCTTCTTTACCCAATCTTGCCCTTTAGCAATAGATGTTATTAACTTTTACCATCTAGATCAGCTAGTGTATTGCACCAGTCCTATCAACACGACCCTGTGTATTGAAATTTTAAAACAATTTGGTCAAAATTGATGACCTTTGCTACACTACCACTGTCCAGACCATTCCACTCACCATCACGCCTACCCTTTTCAACTGTTTCCTTGGACTGCGACCCTCTCAGTCCACATTCTGTTGCTATCCTCCGACGGATCTTCCCTTCGCTCCTCCGCATTCACACATTACCCTTGATACCCTCTACTCTTACTTTTTCGAAAATGCGAGGGATCCGACAGTATAGAGATTTTAGTCCGTCGATCTGCGCATTCAGGACTATGCTCTTTACAGAGTCCTGATCCGCTGCATCCTTCCTTTGACCTCTCGAGATGTAGTAGCTATGCAACCCTTCCACACCTTCCTACTCTATGCGATGATTCACCACTTGGATATAGACATTGGTCTATACATATTCCAGACGATCATCTACGCATCCAGTGTATCCACCCATTCCAGAGTACGGACACCTTACTGTCATATTCTCACTTCCCTCCTTCATCACCATGGTCGCGACATCTCTACTGGAGAGGTCATCATGATGACCGAATTTGACGAGATAGGATCTAGGAATTTTTCGTTAGCAGCCATAACATCTTGGTCGCCGGGGTTATGTCGTGGAGACAATGAGGTGCTCGACACCGGATCGACTCAGACGACGAGGTGGACGTCGATGTAGCCGATCTCGCTGCCGAGATCGAGGAGCAGTTGCGAAAATCTCCACCACCACCGCCCTCTCTGACCTCGATGGAGGAGGTCCTCAGTAACCCCTCAGGAGCACAACAGGCGGTTCGTAGCCGCGCAGTTGGAGGTGACCTGCAATGTGGAAGAAAAAAAGTTAGAAGGGTGCAACAAAATAAGAGAAACAGGAGAAAGTTAAAGGTAATTACCGTCAGTAGAGACTAGTGTAGCATGCCTAGATACATGGCAAACGCAGCCGACCTCCAGAGATGAGCAAGAGGGGGGAGAATTTCCACTGCAGCCCCAGTCGATGGGCCAAGGGTGTCCCTGGGATCGGGGACGTCCTCCTCTGAGTTGGACTCCCCCCGTTGCCTATGACTCTTGGGGGGAGTTGTCTTTATTTGAAATGACTGGGAACCTTTAGCCGCCGTCTTCTTAGCTGCCAAGGTCTTCCGGCTTGGGCAAGGAATGACAGGCAACACCTCCTTGCCACGCTAGGTTGCAGGAGTGTCGGTGGGGACGGTTGGGCCAGGAGTTGCCAAGTCCGTGGAAGGCTTAGAACAACGCGAGGGGGGGGGGTGACGCCCAAACGATGTTGGACAAAGGCACCCCGTCTTCTTCATCAACGGATGGTGGAAGCTCTGAGGGCGAGAGTTTCCTCAACCTCTTCAAGGGAGCTTGCTTGTGGACGAGCCATTTTTGCCGCTTCTTCTCGAGGGCTGGAGGTAGTCGCTCGTTAGGGAGCGCAGGTGCAGTCACCCCATCTCCCGCATGGACTGGGGAGGGCAGAAAATCCCCCTTAGCTTGAGCAGGCCGCTCGGCCACCCCTGGGGCTTCAAGTGGGTGGTCTTCAAACCGTGGGGCCACCTCTTCGAAGCCCTCAGCTAGGGCCCCTATCGGGGCAGAAGGAACGGGGGCGGGAACCAAAGTCTGCTCGTTAGTCTGCTTCCACTTCAGGAGTCGGTTGATAGCTCGGGAGAGAATGATGTGGTCTACAAAATAGAGACCGATAGGTATCAGTTAGAATTAACAAGGATACTTACAAGACCAAATAGAACTTACGGATATTTAAGCTAAGGCTCGTGACTTTCAGGCTGAGGTCGACCCAATAAAGAAGTTCCTCGTATTGCACCAGCTAAAGGTCATGGAACTCCATCCTGGCTAGGATACCCGTAGCCCTCTGGCATCTTGCATCCTACTGGAAGTTGCCGAGGTTCGGGATGGGCGGCAGGCTCTTCGTCCAGCGGATAGGGCTGAAGGGGCGCTCAAGGAGTTGGATGAAGAAAAAACGTTCCTTCCATCCCTTGTGGGAGGAAGGAAGACCCCCTAAGAACTTATGACCAGTGTGGGTTGTAAAACTAAACGCCCCCCCCAACTGGAATGAAGAAAAAATGAAAAAAATCGGGGGGTCAAAGGGATGTTGAAAAGCTTGAAGAGGACAAACGCCCACCCATCTGGGCAAAGACATTTGGAGCCAGCTGGTGAAGAGGGATGTCGAAATAGGTGGCGACACTCATGAAAAAGGGGGGAATCAGGAAACGAAGCCCTAATTCTACCTGCCCTAAGAAGAAGGTGAAAAAACCCACAAGAGGTTCTACAGGTAATTGACCTAAGGTCGGAACTCTCATCTCCCAGCCCTCTGGGATACCATACCTCTGGCAGACGACCTGGAGGGACTCTAACTTAACCCTAGAGGAGATGATATCATACCACTCTGGGTGATAGGTGGGTTCCTTGGAGGAATCTTTGCCCTCGCCTCGGTTCTTCTTCTTATTCTCTACTGGACCCATGGAGGTGAAGGAAAGGAGAAAAGAGAAGAAGACTTAGGATGGGAGCAAATGCAGTGGTTGGACTAGCAGAAGATGAACGAGGAGGTCGAAAGCAGATAGGGCAAGAAGGCGGAAGGATGTCGTTGCACCCACTTTTATAGGGAAAAGTCGCCCACTTGTGAGCAATGGGGAGGCATTACGTCTATGGTGTTGATTGGGCATCCCAAGGAGCCACCATCCTTTTCGGCCATTGCTTCGTATAACCCGCGGCACATATCAACGGGAGATTGCCGCACAAAGAATGACGGAGCACGTGGCGAGGCCACACTCGTTAGACAACCTTGTCGCCGTTAAGAGACCCCATGCGCTTTTGAAAGGCCATGGACAGCAGTCAGGATGTTGTCTCGAAACTTGTAGAGATGTTGGACGGATTCAAGGAGCTGCCTAGGGTCTAGGGACACATGTTCTAACTCCTCAAACTCGACAGACCGCCAAGGAAGCAATAAAGGATATATGGACCCACTATACCATAGCTTCTTCGTTACAACACTAGTCTAGTCAGTCAGCCACACTTCCTTCGATCAGACTTGATGAGAGGGACTTGTGATGGGGTTGAACATCCTGTGGCTGACACGTGGACTGAAGAAGCTATGTGGCAAGATCTACTGAGTCTAGACGGCTCTCTTTCCTCGATTCCCGAGGCCCCCTCGGGAAGGTGGATTCCCAAGACCACCTAGGATAGACATACTCTCGAGATCGATCCAGGAGGACACCCGCCCGAGATCACCTCGGGAGGTCAGATCCCCGAGATCACCTCGGAAAGGTGAACGCCCGGGATGCCCCTGGGCCAAAGGACTCCGAGATCACCTCAGGGTAGCGGAGCCTAAGGATCACCCGACCTCAAGCAACCGTTGATACGCGACCATTAAATCTTAATTATCACAATGGCTCAGATTTAATGGCTGCGAGGACCGTTGCAAGAATTATCCAGTAACTGATAATCGAGGGGACGTGGAGAAAAACATGGAGACACAGGTGGCTGCGGGCTTAAGTATGAAAGGTACTTTAACCCCTCCGACAAAGGGGTTACGCTCATTCTTACTAGTACTTCTCATTATTTTCTTCCCTTTGAGAGACTGAGGCACTAACTTGAGCGTCGGAGTAGGCTCCGCCGGATGACTTCCGGCGTGTTCCCATTAACGCTCGTGTTAATCTCGCAGGGTGGGAGCTCTTCCTCTCTCGTCATCATCCTCGTAGGTTGAACTCTGATGACTAATCGTCGACGTCAATTCCTTCCGGAACAAAGAGTTTTTTTTTTTTGAATGTTTAACAACCAAAGCAAGTGACTTTGCTGAGTGAATCAATTTATACGAGCATGTAAATACATGTTTATATTCTATATTCTGATCTAATGATTTATAGGACAAGAAACATTGTTGATATTGTAATTTCATAGACGAATAGACAAATAAGGGAAGTAATTTTATAGATTTGATCTTTTTTCACAAATCTGTTAAGCAAGGCAAAGATCGACCACATTAATGGATTTACCGAGAAGGAACAAACTCACAAACATTCCATTATAATTAATTATCAATTTCGCTGCGCGCTCTTATTTTTTTCAATAATAAAATTCTAAATCAACCGAATCAAAACCCCGGCTAGTAGTTGACCGTGGAAGTATAAGTGCTTCCCGGCGTCCAACCGGCGGGGATGACGTTTTCGGCGACAAGAATCTTCTTCGACTGCCCCGACGTCAGCTGGAAAGAGAACGGCGGCTGTAACGCCCGCCCAGGGTTGATCTTCCACTGTGCTCCCCATGATGACTGCATCGCCGTCCACGTCCCCGACGATCCCTCCTTCAACTCCACGGCCGCGAGGTCGCCGTCCCCGGCCACGTTCTCGATGACAACGGCGAGGTAGTCGGCGGTCGACCCGGAATCCACCTTGAAGGCCACGTTGAAGCCTGGGTAGTTGCACGGTACTCTGCATACATAACATCCAACACAAATTAACAGAGGAAAGTCCGGTCTGATCGTTCTAGTGTATAAAATTTCCGTCAATATGGATATCAGAATTAGATTTGTTGTACAGTCTTATCATATACTACAAGAGGTTATTTTCATGATTAACTGCTATTTTTTAATTATTATTAATTATCATAAAATATTATATATAAAATATTTTTATAATAAATTTCTTTTTACAATCAAAATTATTTAAATTTTAATGGTATAGTTAAATGGTTTTCATTAAACTAAATAATTTATCCTATATATATTGTTTTTTATAAATTGAAATTAAAAAATAACTTATTTTAATGTTATATTAACTATTTTACAATATAATATTTTTGACATAAGAAATATGATTTTAAAAATTGACCAATTAATAAATTCTGTCGAATAATTAATTTTCAAAGGATAAAAAACATTTTAATAAATTAATTAACCTCGTGTATTCGACTGGCAATTTTCCGGCATTCCGCAGCTGGTCAGCTTGGCCGGGTTTCGCCATGGCTCCGAAGGCGGTGCCGCTGAGGTCGAAATGGACGGACTCAGCCGCGCAGGGCCCGCCGGGGCACTCGTCGGTGACCACGACCGTCACCGCGCTGCCGGAGCAGGCGGCGTTGGAGTTGCACAGGACCTGGTAGCACGCGCCGCACCCTTTGCCTCCGTTGTACAGCGAAGGGCCGCCCGCCGTTATCATGGACGACAGCGGAGCTTTAACGACGCCGTCGGCGTATCCACACGCGCCGCCTGATCAGAACGATAGACATAGCTCCATGAACTCTATTTCTACACTAACATAAAGTACGTACATATATATTGATCGATACTAAATAATTAATAATTACCAGTGCTTCCCGCACCGCTGGGGGAGCCGTACCAGGTGGCTCCGGCCGGCGACAACGCCGCCGCCGGGTCAGACGTGTTCAAGAGGAAGAATGCGAGCAGTGGCAGCATCACAATGATCTGCTTCTTCAAAATGGCCATCGCCGTATAGCCTAATCGGATTGAAAGAGAGGAATTAACGTAATTAATCGATGATTAGGCTACTAATTATATTGAATGATGCAATTAACGTTATAAATTGTGCTATATATAGAGTAATGCGAAATTGAGTTATTAGGATTTTGTGGTATTTACTTGACAAGTAATTAATGTAATATTATGCCAGACATAATCTAGTTTTCATACACGTTGAGCATTAATTAATTAATGCAAGATAATATATATGCTCAGTGAAAAATTTCAAAGAAAAGTTTAGTAAATGACGTGACACTTTATATACAGTGATTCTCGACGGATTTACCGTGCCCCTAGGGTATAGTTTGATTCGGAATGGTGGCCGGAGGTCGCCGATTGTGTCCGAGTAATAATCGGACATGTTACATGTAAAATATCACGTCATTCATGAACGTTTTATTAAATTTTTTTCATTTAGTGTATCATAGCTCTTAATTAATTTGGTAGAGATAAATGGCAAAATACAACACATAAATTCATAATCATATTACAGAGAATTTCCATTATATGCAATTTGGGGTGTAATATATTTTTATTAAAGTAGATTACTTAAGAAAGTACTTTTTGTTATGAATAATTACTCTTAGTATTAAAAAATTATCATTTCTATATATTTGCGACGGACAAATTCGGTCAATATTCACGCTGTCGACTGTCCGCCATCATAGTCGAGGATAGTGACAGAACATTCCTATCCATCGATATTAGCGACGAATTTTAAACGGATAAATAAAACCTCCATCGTAAAATAACAGAAAAAAGGTGACCGTGTACGGTCTAATTGCGATGGAATCAAAAAGTTACGTCGCTATTTTATCGCAATTAGCGACGGATAGTTACGATATTCGTCGCTAATAGTGACTATTCCGTAGTTATTAGATAGGCGGAGGACTAGGGTTTTCAATGATAGCGATAGAAAGTCAAATATCCGTCGCTAGCTATTAGCGACGGATATTTTCCATATCCGTCATAAATTGCAACAGATATCGTAATTATCCGTCGCTAATTGCGACGGATTTGGAAAATATGAGTCGCTAAAATTAGTAAATTCCTAACAGTTTTCCCCAGTTTTTCGCTTACCATATTTGCATTCAATACATACATATATTCAAATAACAACACAACACATATCCAAATAAAACACATTTAAATAACAACACATACATATACAACATATATCCAAACACATACAAAAACTATAGTGAATACATATCCAAACACATGTATCAAATACATATCCAAATTCCATATCGAAACACATATCATATTCATATCCAAACACATGTATCAAATTCACATCCAAAAAGCTGGATTAAGACAAATTAGTAACGAACAAAGTAAAGTCATATCCATATCCAAAAAATAATAGTGAATACATACATGAGCATAAAGTGTAGTAGAAGACAGACACATCAAAATTAGATCAAAAGGAATAACATTCTTGCATAAAAGAAGAGAAATGATATAAATAAAAGTGAAATACAATGATAAAACAATATTAGTGAAAATATAACTAATTACTGTAACTGATATAGAAAATGTAAATAACATTTAATGATATGTAAAATATCCAATATATAAACCTTTCAACCAAACCAATGTCTGAATTCAACTTTAAAAATGTAAAATCTATAAACAAAAATGAAAAAATAAGGAACATTTATTTATGCATATAATAACAAACCAGATAGTATAATAATTTGATTATGTAAATATAGAGAAAAATTATAATATACCACAAAAATATCTCTACTCATCTGGGGTATCCTCAAGAACCTGCGTCTCCTCAGACTCAAAACGAGGAGGGGCAAACATCTGTGACATTGGCGATAGGGTTGCTGCAAAAGCTTACATGTGACGCACTAACGCCTTAGTGTATGCCTGGCGGGCCCGCAGTTCCCTTAGCTCTGCATTCCTCTCTATGTCCTTCTCGGCCCACATCGTCTCCATTGTCGTGAGCCGAGTCCGAAGAGCATCATTCTCCTCCCGCCCTATACGGCCTGGGCTCTCCATTGTCGCGAGTCGAGTCCGCAGAGCATCATTCTCCTCCCGCAATTGACGAACCTCACTAGATGAGGAGGAGGAGGAACTTAGACATCCCTTAACCCCTGGAGCTCTCATCTGATCATATGTTATATTTGCTTGAGAACCCAAGCCATATAGGGCGGTCTTCCTCCTTCCACCGACAACATCATAATAAATGTCATTCACCCAGTTGGTGGAAAGAGGCTGTAAACCCTCGCCCTTGGTAGCAGGCTGAGACGCCTTTGTAACTCTAGTGGACGTTGCTTCCTGTGAAATAAGAATTAAATTAATCTTTATAAAATGTGAAAACAAATATACTAAAGCTAATATACTTACATTGATTGCTAAGGAGCGTCTATCGACAAATGCACCATCTTTCTTCTTATGGGTTTTGCTGAATACCTCCCAATTAGTGGGAGGTCTCTACAACTAAGCAGCCTGTATACAAAAAATACAGTGTTTAAATATATCCAAAAAATATAATGAATGTTTATTATAACCTAAATAAAAACTTATCAAATCAGTGACATGCTGGACAATCGAACTGGATCCAATAGTGTGTTTCGTGGATCCAGTATTGGGGCCAGCAAGCTCCGAGTTGCAATTGGTTCGAGCAATCACAACATTATTTTTCCAATGCTGAGCATCCCAGACTACTCTCCATCAGCCCAAACTGTCTCAGGGATCTCAGAAGACCTATTTTCCTTCTTTCTCCGCTTGTATAGTATGTCCCTGTGCAATTTGGAGCAATAGGCATTCCAGGTTTTCTTGAATTCCTCCTCTTAACCCTCCACCCAAATATATCTCTTCTGTAAAAAAAGATATATATGTTTAGTATCATGTTAGTTTTAACATTAAATTAAATATATATCTAAACTACTTACCAAAAATTCATCATAATAAAAATTCTTCAAATCTTGCTCTATATGGCCCCATGTAGTAGCAGTCGAGGACAATCATTCTTTGAATTTCTTTGTAATGTAAGCTGAGACCTGATGACTGTCTGGGAGAAAGCTGTAGCAAAAATATCACACATTAGGAAAATTTGACCTGAAATATATAAAAATTATATATTTACTTACCAGTCACCCACTTCACTCAAAGTAATCTGGTCACCGCATGGTCTCTGACCCGACTGCATGACTATAAAAATCCAAAATCATAATATTAGATATACACATTTGCAATAGTTAATCAAACGAAGATGAAATACAAACAACTAGTAATATTCAATATTTAATCACCTGATCTTATTCCGATGGAAATAAATTAACATGTAAGTTTTCATCACTTAACTCCATTGATACATCGACCTCCTCACTGCTAGATATCTCACCATCATCTATTTCCTCGTAAGAGACATTATCATCTATAAGTAATTGTGATGCTGATTGTATTCCTGAATCAACGAAGGTCATTATGGCTTCTTCATTTTGATAAGCATTAGGGTTATGGTCAGTTATTGTATTTGGCATTTCAATGCTTGACCTAGGCTTAATTTGATAAACAACTAATCATTCACTTGGTCGTCTTCTCTTAGTTGGGTACTCAAGATAAAATATTTGACCAGCTAGCACCGCAAAGATGAAAGGTTCAAACTTATTGAATTTTTTGATTGAATTAACCTCAACTAAATTGTATAAACGATGTTTTCTGATGCCCGTCCTTGGAGTTGGATCATACCAAAAACACCTGAATAATACACTTCTTTTGAAAAGTAACATTGGGTATTCAACCTCGATAATTTCCTCTAGTCATCCATAATAGTCAAATTGAGTATCATTGTTGTTTGTTGATCCTTTGACACAAACACCAGAATTATACATTAGCCTTTTTTGAATCACATTGGTCTATATGAAATCTATATCCATGCACATAATAACCGGAGAAGACGGTCACATACGTAGAGGCCAAATGCAAGATTTTTTATTCGTTCGTCTTCTACATTTGAAATTCTATGATCATTCACCTATAATAATGGTCGTTGATAAAATTAGATTAATATATAATAAAGAATTGTAAACATAAAAATGCATATTAACTCACTTATATATATTTGAAACCAAAATGCAAATTCATCCTCTATCTTCTAATCTACCTCATTTGCACTTATAGATGAATTTTGAATGTACAATTGTTGTTTGTACAACCTGACATATAAGGTAATTTGATATCATATAAGAATTTTAATTATATTATTAGATAGTAATTTAATGCAAATAAATATATAAACTAGGGCTATTACTTTAGATATGGTTTTGACCTCTTCACAGTTCAGGAGTATATGTCCTGACAGCATGATATTCTTGGTCATTAACCATCTAGATAGAGTTGCACCCATTGCTCTTCCAAGATACTTGACAATAGAAAGCATATCTGGGTCAAATGATTGAATGTCATCTTGATTGTGTAAACACTTTCGATGTATGGTTTTCACATTTTCAGCAAAGTAATATGAGCAAAACGAACTTGCTTTTTCAACCAGATATACATTACATATTGATCCCTCAACTCTTACTTTGTTACACATATTATTCTTTAATTTCCTAAGAAACCTTTCAAAAGGATACATCTATCTGTATTGCACAGGACCATCTATTTGTGCCTCACTAGGTAAATAAATAGTTAGATGTTCCATTGAATCAGAAAAACTTGGTGAAAATATTCGCTCATGCTTACATATTATTAATGGAATCTCTGTCTGAAGGCGTAACATATCTGATACCGTAATAACCCTGGAAGTCAGATTTTTGAAATAAAGACTTAATTTTATAAGCACTTGTCAAATATTATTAGGAAGTAGTTCTTGGAAAGCTATTGGAATTAATCTTTGCATGCACACATGACAATAATGACTCTTCATTCCAACCATTTTTAATCTGTTTGTATCCACACAATGAGACATATTATAGGCATATCCATCTAGAAATTTGATTGCTTTCAACCAAGAACACATTGCTTGCTTACTTTCTTTATCCAATGTATAACATGCCTTAGGATATTTACCAGTTGTTTCATTCAGATGCAACTCAGACTTGCTTACTAATTGTTTCAATTTTTCGCGTGATTTTGTTGTATCTTTAGTTTTTCCATGAACATTCAGCACAATATTGATGATGTTGTCAAAGAAATTTTTCTCAATACGCATCACATCCAAATTATGCCGAATGAGTAAATATTTCCAATATGGAAACTACCAAAAATACTTCTTTTCCTCCAACCGCATTAGTTTACTCTAACAATGAACTTGTTGATATCATCTGAACCATCCTGATATACTGGTAGAAATCTATAACTAACAATTTCATTAAATATTTCTTCACCTGACATCCAAACTGGGGGTAGTTTCCTAACCACTTCATTCCTTTTGAAATTTTTCTTATTTATTCTGAACGGATGATCAACAGGTAAAAATTTTCGATGATTATCAAACAAAGAAATCTTTCCACTATAAGGCAAAGAAAATGCATCAGACTGACTCATACAATGTGGGCATACTAACTTTCCAGCCATGCTCCATCCTGATAATATTGAGTATGCAGGAAAATCACTAATGGTTCATAACAATGTTGCATGCATTGTAAAGTTTGATTTACTTGCAATGTCATACGTCTCTGAACCTATATTCGATAAATGATTCAGCTCAATAATCAAAGGTTGCAAAAATATATCTATTTGCCATTTTGGATTATGAGAACCTGGAATTAACACGGTAAGAAACATGAATTTATCTTTCATACACATTCATAGTGGTAAGTTATATGGTGTTAAAATAACTGGCCATGATGAATATTGTTATGCATAACTTCCAAATGGCTGAAATCCATCTGCAGAAAATCTATGTCTTACATTACGTAGTTTTATAGCAAAGAAAGAAAATGTTGAATCTAAATATTTCTATGCAAGAGAATCACAAGGATGACACATTATGTCTCCTTAATGTCCATGGTTTTGATGCTAGATCATATGACTTGTTGTTGTTGTTGATACATACAAGCATTGGAGTCTAGCAGTCAAAGGGAAGTAATACATGACTTTGTAGGGAATATTTTTCTTTTTCTTCCCAACCATGTGACTACTATGCTTGTAACGAGGATGATTACACATTTTACATTCCATCAACTCACTATCTTCGTTCCAATAGATCATGCAATTATTGATACAACAATGTATCTTCTCGACTGGCAAACCCAAGTCTCTAATTAATTTTTTATTATTGTAGAAACTATCAATTATGCAGTTATCTATTGGAAGTAACTCTGACATCAATTGACATATGTCGTCATAACATCATTCTGAGAAATGATGTTCCGCCTTTATATTTAATAATCTTGCAGTAGGGCAGACAATTGAGAATGATTAGAAGGAATATCATCCCATACTTCTCTTTCACTAGCCTTCAACATGTCATACATTTTCTAAACTTCAGGAGTAGGTATTTGATCTACATTTGATTGATCAAATGCATTCATTACATCACAAACCATTGATTGCATTGCATCAGCAGCAGACCTATATGATGCCTCTGAACTAATTGAGTTGGATGATGAAGCGACGGAAGGTCCAACGGATTCAAATACATACGACTCTCCATGACAATACCAGTTATAATAATATGGAGCAAACTCATATCTACAGATGTGTTTTCACTATATCCTCATCACGGAAAGTTGTATTTCTACATCTGCATTGGTTATATGGGATGACACTTTGTAAAGTTCACAAATTCTTCAACTCTAACAAAAATTTCTTCGTGGATAAATAGAAAAAAAATCATTATCTAACCTATTATACATCCATACCTTGTTTGTATATATTGTATCATAATAACAATAAAATATTCAATATTGATACTTATGCAAACATCTATATCAAAAAGATTCAGCGTAACTACTTTAACAAATAATAAAATAGCTAAACTAACTTGCAATTTGATTTGTCAACCACAAATAACAATCTAAATTATCCAACTTTGTTTCCGATTAATCAAACACAAATTAATATCCTAACTTTGAAAAATTAATTAGGATACTACTAAATTAATCAAACACAAATTAATCAAACACAACTTAATCAAATTAGGATCCTAAATTAGTATCCAATTAATCAAACACAAATTAATTAAACAAAAATTATCCATCTAAATTAATGATAATTAATTAGGATACGAAATTATCCTAATTCATAATCCTAAATAATTAATTAATAAAATTAATTAGTTAACATAATTAATTGATTGATTACCTCCGGCAGCGGAACTATCCTTTTTGCGTGCCTGTGATCGGAGGAGGAGATCGCCGGAGGAGGAGATGTCGAGGACGACGGAGACGCTGAGGGAAAACTCTCTAAACGCGCGATGGCGGAGGAGAGAGGGAAGGGAAAAATAAAACCTAAAATAGCGACGGGCAAGTCATTTCTGTCGCTAATAGCGACAGAATTTAACTTTTCCGTTGCTACGACGACATTGACTTTTTCCGTCGCTATTTTAGGGTATTTGACCTGTAACCATAAAATAGCAATGGATTTAATTTATCCGTCGCTAATAGCGACGAACATTTAAAACTTTCGCGACTATTTAGGAAATTTTTTAGTGTTAATTAATTAATTTGGTAGAGATAAATGGCAAAATACAGCACATAATCTAGTGTTAATTAATTAATTTGTTAGAGATAAATGGCAAAATACAGCACATAATCATATCACAGAGAATTTCAATTGTATGCAATTTGGGATGTAATATATTTTTATTAAAGTAGATTACTTAAGAAGTACTGTTTGTTAGGAATAATTACTCTTAGTATTAAAATTTATCATTTCTATATATTTAACGTATCACTTGGATAGGAGTTAATGCAATGATTTGTTATTTTAGGCACATTTCAATTCATAATTACCAAAATTACAAATCATGAGATTTAGGCTAATTGAAATGATAAATAACAAGAAATAAATATTGTATTGGTATAAAGAGAATTATGTTCCTAATTAAAACAATATAATAGAAATTATATATCTACAGTAAGTTATATATAGTGATATATTATTACACCCAAATTAAAACTTTGCATACAATTGAAATATGAAACGGCAATAATTAGAAGGGCTTTCTTTTTTATTGGAATTATTAAAGGGACCCTTTTTGATTATTTATCAAAAAGGCACCTCAACTTACAAGTTTATCAGGTAAAATGATATAATTGTGTTCAAGTATATTGTTCTGTATTATTATCTCATACGGCAATTTATCAAAGGGCGTATCCAACTATTCGTAATTACCGAAAGGAGTACCATGGTTTCTATTATACCAAAGGGCGCATCCCATATAGTGAAGTTACTTTTATACCCCTCCCGCCAAAGAATGACTTTATCAAACACAGTTTTGAGACAACCGAACCACTTTATCAATAAAATATTAATTTGTGGTTCGGATGGGTAGCAGTCGAAATTTTCTCCGTTCTCTCTTAGCGCAACAACGTAAATGGAAGTCCTTCATTTCGGATAAAAGCTCACTCTCAACCTCTCTCAGCGCAAGAACTCGCCTTCTTGCAGTCCTACGTGCCCTAGCTGTGATATAGTCGCGAGCTCATCCCCCGAATCCCTGCGGACAACCAAAACCTAGGCATTGCTCGAAAGCGTTTCTGTGTGATCCTGAGGTGGGTTTTAGTGTTAACGTTGAAGTGGAGACTGATCGGCATAATACACCAAGGGGTTAGGGTTTTTGCACGTTGGATTTATTTGATAATGTCAGGCAAAAGGTCTGTACGTGGTTCAGCGTCTTCTTCCTTGGCATTATCCACCAAGGTATGTTAGCGATATGCTTAGGTCAAACCAGCATTGTTTGTCAACATGTTTAAAATTATTTTGCTGAATAAATTTGTACTGTATATAAACTGTAGGATTCAGATGACATTGGACAAAAATTACGTTGGTGCAGTATTTTAGGCCACTTTAAACAATTTTTTGAAGAATTTGACATTTTAAATGATCGACACATTGCGAAGATCAAAGGGTCGCCTTTCAGTTTTTTCCTGGACATACAAGAATTGCAGCATATCCGTGGAATTTTGGTTAATATATTTGAAAGTTGGGATTCAACCTCGCAAGGTTTTAAATTCTCAGGTAATAGTTTTAGTTATGAATTGTAGACAATATCTATAGTATCTATAGTAAGATAAGACAGTAATATAGATGACCTCAAATGATTAGTTTTTGATAAAGTTTAATCATTTCATTTTAGGGCTACTGAGGGACTGAAGTGAAAATGACTTCAGGCCCTCGGTAGGCCTGAAATAAAATCATTTCAGGCCTACCGAGGGCCTGAAGTTAATTTAGTTCAGGCCCTCGGTAGGCCTGAAATGAATACATTTCAGGCCCACCTCGGGCCTGAAATGAATTCATTTCAGGCCCTCGTCGGGTCTGAAATGTATTCATTTCAGGCCCTCGTCGGGCCTGAAATGTATTCATTTCAGGCCCTGGTCGGGCCTGAAATGTATTCATTTCAGGCCCTCGTCGGGCCTGAATTGAATTCATTTCAGGCCCACGTCGGGCCTGAATTGAAATCATTTCAGGCCCAACGTGGAATAATTTCAAGCCTATATTCTTGATGATAACTAAATATTGTAATTGTTTCAGGTGTACCGGTTGCGTTCTCCAGACGAGATGTTGCATTGATACTGGGTATAGTGGACCGTGGTGTTTCGGTCCCTATTAATTCAACTAAAGCATCGGGTGACCTCTATCGTACTTACTTCTCAAAAGAAAAACAACCTACAAGAACAAGACTTGAGGAGTTACTTAAACATTTTTCTAAAAGTGTTGAATCAGAGGATGATGTGTTATTAGTGTGTAAATTTTATATTTTGTATATATTTGTTTGTGTTTTATTTTCGTCTAGTACATATAAGGTTCCTCTAGGTCTTGTAGATATAGTAGATGATTATGACAATCTAGGTAGATTCAATTGGGTAGAAGCTATCCATCAATTTTTGTCTCCACAATTACCTAAGATTGGGGACTTATTTTCATCAACTCAGGGAAACCAGAGCACCACCAACCTCCCTTACCTAAAGGGATTTGCAGGGCTTTTGGCAGTGAGTAGAATTATCTTGTTAAATTTTATAATATTTTGATGTCATTAATGTATTTGGCTGCAAAAATTTGTGTAGGCATGGTTTTTGGAGCATGTACCAATTCAAAAACCATTCAATGTTGAAGGGCCCCGAATAAATAAGTGGAGGAATATTCCTTCGCATATTAGTAGGGTGAGGGGCCTTGTCGACCGACTCTCGTCTGAAGAGGTAATTATTCTTAAATGTGATCTATCTGAGTTAGATAGAGAGGTAGTAACATTTGTGTACTTCGTAATTGACAGGTTATTGTTGAATTAATTCCTACCCTACATGAGAACACATTGTTTGAGAACCTTGATATCGGTGATGACATACCACGGCCAATGGAGACATCAGAAGGAGATGTTAGGCTATGTGGTGAATGCATTCTTAAGGACAACCGAATCAAGGAGCTAACAGAGGAGAATATATGTTTGAATGAAAGGGTTAAGGAATTACTTTCAATTATTGAAAAAAAAGGCATGGAGGGTCAAGAAAGCTATCCTGTAGTCGATCCTCTTTCTGATCCAGTATCTTGTACACCTAGGAGAGGACGTGACCGAACTCGGTATGATTACAGGGATACTCCAATTGACAGTCCAGTATGGCACCAGCTTTTACCTAAGGGGAAGCGGGACAGGAAACAAATATCAATTGTTATGGACAAGGGAAAAAGGAAACTTAGTGAGGAGGATATGGATGAAGCAAGAGGAAACATTTACGATGTAATGGAAGTCATGTCTGAAGAAGACATAGAGGAGGAAACAAGAAGAACCTCCGAACTATACAAAACGAGGCAACAAGGCATTGATGTAAGTGTGTTAATTTCATTTAAAATACATCAATTGTATTGAATTTGGTCAATAATTAGTTTGGGCTAAATAAATTTTATTGATGTAGTTTGTGAAGAAACATTTTATGAATACAAAGAAGAAAAATAAAGATAAAGAAGTGGTCTACCTGATAAATAGATTGGAGAATCTAAAGTAAGTTACAAAATATTATAGTTTAGGTTAGTTTTTATATATTCTCTTATGTAATATATAATCATATCAATTTACATGGCAGGTTGGCAAATGAATTTATCTGGGAGGATGCACCCTTTGCTTTGAATTTGCATTCATTCTTACAAATCCTCAATGGAGAGGTTTTTACAAAAGGCGAGGTCATTGATGCCTTTTGTAAAATTTTATTTAGGGGAGCATCCGCATGTGGTAGGCCATACAACAAGTCAATATATTGTTCAACCTTCTTCACAGTAAGTGATGTATATTAATTAAACAGATATATTGTACAAGACCTAATATTATGATATGGGTATTATTAATTTTGTGAATGCATATTTGTAGGCATCAATCAGATCGTCAAGAAAGATTTCCCTGCAACAAGTGATGAAGACTGATATGCTTGAACAAGGGTTTAGATTTATTTTAATTCCTTTGTGCAGTGATAATACACACTTTCACTTGTTAGCGGTGGATACAGAATCCATGACTTTTAATCATTTTAATTCTCTTGCTAGTGGTCGTAAATATAAGCATGAATTTGACACAGCGGTGAGCTACCTTCCTTTATTCTTATATATGGTCATCATTTTCTCTAAAATGTCATTGATGGTGATTAATAAATTCATGATATGTTTGACAGGTAAAAGAACTTAAACAATATACTCGCGAGGAACTTACGGCTATTCATCCGTATCTACAAAGTCATCATCCCTTGGACAAATGGCCCTCCGTCAGACAAAAATGTCCCCAACAAGAACATAGGTAACTAAATGAGGAAGAACTTTCTTATTTTTTAAAATAAGAAAGTATTTTATAAACCCACTTATTGAAATCTAAAAAAGTGTTTGTTAATTTCAGCGTGGACTGTGCCTTCTTTGTCATGCAATATGTTCGATGTCTCCTATATGATGAGAAGATGGATTTCAAACAAGGAGACATGAGTAGAATCAGATTTGAGCTGACAGTTAATATTCTGAGAGACATGTTTTGTAAAACTTGAGATAATCTGAAAACTGTATTGGTGATGTAAAAATCCATTGCTGTTGATTGACATCGATTTGTATGGAAAAATCTCCTTATGTGGATGTTGTTATGATTATGTAGATGTTGTTATTCTATATAATATATTGTCAACAAAAAGAAAACAATTGGGTGATGTTTATTCAAATCCAGTTGTTGCACTGTTGTGTGCCAAGTGATACGGTCAGATATAATAACTGATAATGCACTGTTGTGTGCCAGTTGCTGCACTGTTGTGTGCCAAATGATCTATTCTGTTACATCTTGTAGGTAAATATAGATTATTATTCTAAAAATCATTATATAATCTAATCAACAATATATATTATATAAATCAGATATAGGAGGTTCAACCGGTGGGTTTTGAGCAAAACCCACTGATGGAACTAAACTAAACCTATAGGTTTGGAAAAAATTATAATTTGATGTTTCGGACACCTAATCTACATTCTCCAACCTCAACCCAAACTACTGATAATGGATTTTCAGAAATCCAGATATGGGAGGTCCATCAGTGGGTTTTGCTCAAAACCCACTGATGGAACTAAACTAGCCCTATAGCTTTGGAAAAATTTATAATTTGAGGTTTCCGACACCTAAAATACTTTCTAGAACCTCAACCCTAACTACTGATAATGGATTTTCAGAAATCCAGATATGGGAGGTCCATCAGTGGGTTTTGCTCAAAACCCACTGATGGAACTAAACTACACCTATACTTTGGAGAAAATTATAATTTGAGGTTTCCGACACCTAAAATACTTTCTCCAACCTGATCCCTAACTGTTGATAATTTTTTTTCATTAATCCAGATATGGGATGTCCATCAGTGGGTTTTGCTCAAAACCCACTGATGGAACTAAATTACACCTATAGGTTTGGAAAAAATTATAATTTGATGTTGTCGACACCTAAAATACTTTCTCCAACCTCATCAATGGGTCCTTCAGTGGAGTTGAGGTGTTACAAACCTCAAATTATAATTTCAGGCCCACGTCGGGCCTGAAATAACTTTATTTCAGGCCCAAGGTGGGCCTGAAATAAAGATATTTCAGGCCCATAGTGGGCCTGAATACATTTATTTCAGGCCCACCGTGGACCTGAAATAAAAACATTTCAGGCCCACCGTGGGCCTGAAATAAATATTATTTGAGGACCACCCTTAACCATATAATATTTTGACTTCATCCCCCAAGTTGGATTACATATTTTATCCCTAAACCCTAAAATACTCTCTCCAACCTCACCCCTAAATACTGATAATGGTTTTGTAGAAATCCAGATATGGGAGGTCCATTTGTGGGTTTTCAGAAATCCAGATATGGGAGGTCCATCAGTGGGTTTTGCTCAAAACCCACTGATGGAACTAAGCTACACCTATAGGTTTGGAAAAAATTATAATTTGATGTTTCTCACACCTAAAATACTTTCTAGAACCTAAACCCAAACTACTGATAATGGATTTTCAGAAATCCAGATATGGGAGGTCCATCAGTGGGTTTTGCTCAAAACCCACTGATGGAACTAAACTAGCCCTATAGCTTTTGACAAATTTATAATTTGATGTTTCCGACACCTAAAATACTTTCTAGATCCTCAACCCTAACTACTGATAATGGATTTTCAGAAATCCAGATATGGGAGGTCCATCAGTGGGTTTTGCTCAAAACCCACTGATGGAACTAAACTACACCTATAGGTTTGGAAAAAATTATAATTTGAGGTTTCTGACACCTAAAATACTTTCTAGAACCTAAACCCAAACTACTGATAATGGATTTTCAGAAATCCAGATATGGGAGGTCCATCAGTGGGTTTTGCTCAAAACCCACTGATGGAACTAAACTAGCCCTATAGGTTTGGAAAAAATTATAATTTGAGGTTTCCGACACCTAATCTACATTCTCCAACCTCAACCCTAACTACTGATAATGGATTTTCAGAAATCCAGATATGGGAGGTCCATCAGTGGGTTTTGCTCAAAACCCACTGATGGAACTAAACTAGCCCTATAGCTTTGGAAAAATTTATAATTTGAGGTTTCCGACACCTAAAATACTTTCTAGAACCTCAACCCTAACTACTGATAATGGATTTTCAGAAATCCAGATATGGGAGGTCCATCAGTGGGTTTTGCTCAAAACCCACTGATGGAACTAAGCTACACCTATAGGTTTGGAAAAAATTATAATTTGATGTTTCTCACACCTAAAATACTTTCTAGAACCTAAACCCAAACTACTGATAATGGATTTTCAGAAATCCAGATATGGGAGGTCCATCAGTGGGTTTTGCTCAAAACCCACTGATGGAACTAAACTAGCCCTATAGCTTTTGACAAATTTATAATTTGATGTTTCCGACACCTAAAATACTTTTTAGATCCTCAACCCTAACTACTGATAATGGATTTTCAGAAATCCAGATATGGGAGGTCCATCAGTGGGTTTTGCTCAAAACCCACTGATGGAACTAAACTACACCTATAGGTTTGGAAAAAATTATAATTTGATGTTTCTGACACCTAAAATACTTTCTAGAACCTAAACCCAAACTACTGATAATGGATTTTCAGAAATCCAGATATGGGAGGTCCATCAGTGGGTTTTGCTCAAAACCCACTGATGGAACTAAACTAGCCCTATAGGTTCGGAAAAAATTATAATTTGAGGTTTCCGACACCTAATCTACATTCTCCAACCTCAACCCTAACTACTGATAATGGATTTTCAGAAATCCAGATATGGGAGGTCCATCAGTGGGTTTTGCTCAAAACCCACTGATGGAACTAAACTAGCCATATAGGTTTGGAAAAAATTATAATTTAAGGTTTCCGACACCTAAAATACTTTCTAGAACCTCAACCCTAACTACTGATAATGGATTTTCAGAAATCCAGATATGGGAGGTCCATCAGTGGGTTTTGCTCAAAACCCACTGATGGAACTAAACTACACCTATACTTTGGAGAAAATTATAATTTGAGGTTTCCGACACCTAAAATACTTTCTAGAACCTAAACCCTAACTACTGATAATGGATTTTCAGAAATCCAGATATGGGAGGTCCATCAGTGGGTTTTGCTCAAAACCCACTGATGGAACTAAACTAGCCCTATAGCTTTTGACAAATTTATAATTTGATGTTTCCGACACCTAAAATACTTTCTAGATCCTCAACCCTAACTACTGATAATGGATTTTCAGAAATCCAGATATGGGAGGTCCATCAGTGGGTTTTGCTCAAAACCCACTGATGGAACTAAACTACACCTATAGGTTTGGAAAAAATTATAATTTGATGTTTCTGACACCTAAAATACTTTCTAGAACCTAAACCCAAACTACTGATAATGGATTTTCAGAAATCCAGATATGGGAGGTCCATCAGTGGGTTTTGCTCAAAACCCACTGATGGAACTAAACTAGCCCTATAGGTTTGGAAAAAATTATAATTTGAGGTTTCCGACACCTAATCTACATTCTCCAACCTCAACCCTAACTACTGATAATGGATTTTCAGAAATCCAGATATGGGAGGTCCATCAGTGGGTTTTGCTCAAAACCCACTGATGGAACTAAACTAGCTCTATAGCTTTGGAAAAATTTATAATTTGAGGTTTCCGACACCTAAAATACTTTCTAGAACCTCAACCCTAACTACTGATAATGGATTTTCAGAAATCCAGATATGGGAGGTCCATCAGTGGGTTTTGCTCAAAACCCACTGATGGAACTAAACTACACCTATACTTTGGAGAAAATTATAATTTGAGGTTTCCGACACCTAAAATACTTTCTCCAATCTGGTCCCTAACTGTTGATAATTTTTTTTCATTAATCCAGATATGAGATGTCCATCAGTGGGTTTTGCTCAAAACCCACTGATGGAACTAAATTACACCTATAGGTTTGGAAAAAATTATAATTTGATGTTGTCGACACCTAAAATACTTTCTCCAACCTCATCAATGGGTCCTTCAGTGGAGTTGAGGTGTTACAAACCTCAAATTATAATTTCAGGCCCACGTCAGGCCTGAAATAACTTTATTTCAGGCCCAAGGTGGGCCTGAAATAAAGATATTTCAGGCCCATAGTGGGCCTGAAATACATTTATTTCAGGCCCACCGTGGACCTGAAATAAAAACATTTCAGGCCCACCGTGGGCCTGAAATAAATATTATTTGAGGACCACCCTTAACCATATAATATTTTGACTTCATCCCCCAAGTTGGATTACATATTTTATCCCTAAACCCTAAAATACTCTCTCCAACCTCACCCCTAAATACTGATAATGGTTTTGTAGAAATCCAGATATGGGAGGTCCATTTGTGGGTTTTCAGTAAAACCCACTGATGGAAATAAACTAGACCTATAGCTTTGAAAAAAATTATAATTTGAGGTTTAGGACACCTAAAATACTTTCTCCAACCTCAACCCTAACTACTGATAATGGTTTTTCAGAAATCCAGATATGGGAGGTCCATCAGTGGGTTTTGCTCAAAACTCACTGATGGAACTAAGCTACACCTATAGGTTTGGAAAAAATTATAATTTGATGTTTCTGACACCTAAAATACTTTCTAGAACCTAAACCCTAACTACTGATAATGGATTTTCAGAAATCCAGATATGGGAGGTCCATCAGTGGGTTTTGCTCAAAACCCACTGATGGAACTAAACTAGCCCTATAGGTTTGGAAAAAATTATAATTTGATGTTTCTGACACCTAAAATACTTTCTAGAACCTAATCCCTAACTACTGATAATGGATTTTCAGAAATCCAGATATGGGAGGTCCATCAGTGGGTTTTGCTCAAAACCCACTGATGAAACTAAACTACACCTATAGGTTTGGAAAAAATTATAATTTGATGTTTCTGACACCTAAAATACTTTCTAGAACCTCAACCCTAACTACTGATAATGGATTTTCAGAAATCCAGATATGGGAGGTCCATCAGTGGGTTTTGCTCAAAACCCACTGATGGAACTAAACTACACCTATACTTTGGAGAAAATTATAATTTGAGGTTTCCGACACCTAAAATACTTTCTCCAACCTGATCCCTAACTACTGATAATGGATTTTCAGAAATCCAGATATGGGAGGTCCATCAGTGGGTTTTGCTCAAAACCCACTGATGGAACTAAACTACACCTATACTTTGGAGAAAATTATAATTTGAGGTTTCCGACACCTAAAATACTTTCTCCAACCTGATCCCTAACTACTGATAATGGATTTTCAGAAATCCAGATATGGGAGGTCCATCAGTGGGTTTTGCTCAAAACCCACTGATGGAACTAAACTAGCCCTATAGGTTTGGAAAAAATTATAATTTGATGTTTCTGACACCTAAAATACTTTCTAGAACCTAATCCCTAACTACTGATAATGGATTTTCAGAAATCCAGATATTGGAGGTCCATCAGTGGGTTTTGCTCAAAACCCACTAATGGAACTAAACTACACCTATAGGTTTGGAAAAAATTATAATTTGATGTTTCTGACACCTAAAATACTTTCTAGAACCTAAACCCTAACTACTGATAATAGATTTTTAGAAATCCAGATATGGGAGGTCCATCAGTGGGTTTTGCTCAAAATCCACTGATGGAACTAAACTAGCCCTATAGCTTTGGAAAAATTTATAATTTGAGGTTTCCGACACCTAAAATACTTTCTAGAACCTCAACCCTATCTACTGATAATCGATTTTCAGAAATCCAGATATGGGAGGTCCATCAGTGGGTTTTGCTCAAAACCCACTGATGGAACTAAACTACACCTATACTTTGGAGAAAATTATAATTTGAGGTTTCCGACACCTAAAATACTTTCTAGAACCTAAACCCTAACTACTGATAATGGATTTTCAGAAATCCAGATATGGGAGGTCCATCAGTGGGTTTTATTTCAGGCCCACGTTGGCCCTGAAATAACTTTATTTCAGGCCCAACGTGGGCCTGAAATAAAGATATTTTAGGCCCATAGTGGGCCTGAAATACATTTATTTCAGGCCCAACGTAGACCTGAAATAAAAACATTTCAGGCCCACAGTGGGCCTGAATTAAATATTATTTGAGGACCACCCTTAACCATATAATATTTTGACCTCTTCCCCCAAGTTGGATTACATATTTTATCCCTAAACCCTAAAATACTGATAATGGTTTTGTAGAAATCCAAATATGGGAGGTCAGCAAAACCCACTGATGGAACTAAACTAGACCTATAACTTTGAACAAAATTATAATTTGAGGTTTCGGACACCTAATCTACATTCTCCAACCTGAACCCTAACTACTGAAAATGGTTTTTCAGAAATCCATATATGGGAGGTCCATCAGTGGGTTTTGCTCAAAACCCACTGATGGACCTCCCATATCTGGATTTCTGAAAAACCATTATCAACTGTCAGATGTATATACTGTATTTTTTTCCACAGTTCTTTTTTGTGGTACAAGCAGCACACTTCTCATTCCAGCAATGTCACTCATTGATTGCATTGATGATTTTGACAATCTACCAAACTATAATTGGTGCAATGCTCTGTACAATTTCATGGCTCCTTAGTTGGAAGCCATTGGAAAGGAGATCACATTGAGGCGTACAACACATGTAGGTGATACAAGCCAACCAGCCAAGGCTCCCTTGCTCAAGGGATTTCCAAATATTTTGGCTGTAAGTTAGAGTGCATCTGCCTGCTAATATATGATATGATGGATACTAATTACTGAATATAATCATGTTGCAGGTTTGGGTTACTGAACATATTAGTATTGCTGCTCCTCATCATCCTCATAGATTGCCAAGAATTCTTCGGTGGAATTGGCCTAAGGCTCATGTAGAGAGTATCAAAAGGATGATCGACCGTGTGCCAACAAATTTAATTCTGGTTGATTTAATCCCATTTGATATAGAACTGGATTTAGTACCTCACTACTCTCCTCCAACTGAAGCACTTGAGGTACACAGAGAGGTATTAAAGCAGGCAACCGAAGGAAGCCAGGCTGCAGAAGATAGACTACAGGCCTTAGAGAAGGAAAGCTGCAATGAATGTATAGAAAAGCATGAACATATTGATACCTTACAGCAACAATTAAATGTAGCTCTTACAAGTTTGGAGGATGTCAAAATTGAATTGGCAACAGCCCTCAGGGACAAGGATCAAATAAATGCTCAGAGCCATAGACTACTTGCTGAAAAGGATTCCCTGGTCAAAGAAAAAGATGAAATAATTGCTCAGAAGGAGACAATAATTGCTGATAAGGATTCCCAGCTTAAGGAGAAAGATGATCAGTTGAAAAGAATGATAGTTGATCAAGATATAATCAAAGATAAGCCTGACGAGACAATCCGACAACTGAGTATACAATTAGAAAGCAAAGGCTCAGATGACCCTCAGCCACTTCCAAAAAAAATAAAATTAACTCAGGTAAGACCACCCAACGAGGACAAAGGCAAAGAAAAAGAAATTGTTCAGGATGAGGACGAGGATGAGGGAGAGGATGAAGCTGAAGATGAGGAGGCTCCTGCCCAATCAATGTCACAATCTACATCGCAAACAACACAATCTGCAACCTCTACTCAAACAAATTTATCTGATCAACAAGTTGCTAAAGGGAAAGAACTCCAAAAGGTCAAAAGCAACATCTTGAAGAAAGCCAAGGCATTTTTTAAGAAGAATAAAGATGCGGAGATTGCAGAAACATTATTAAAGCTTAGTAAATTAAAGTGAGTTAGTTGCTATTGCGGTTGCATGTATTTGTAAAATAATGATGGTTATTGTCATTCATTAATAAAATTTATTCATTCACTTTTAAATAAGGTGCTTACATTATGTTGATGTAGGTATCAATTGCAACCAGTATGGTCCAATGGGACCTTTACATTAGATATGCAATCATTTTTGACAATATTTGATTGGAATGACTACACCTCCGGGGATTGCATAAATACTTACTGGACTATTATTGTAAATGAAGCCAAATCCTGTAACTCACCTTACCACCCCTCCATATTCTGTGGGGTGGGTTTTGAGGTAAGTAAATTAGCAACTTGGTTTATGTTTATTTTATAGGATTGAGTCAACTAACACTTCCTTTTTAATAAACATAGGAATTGTTTGAGGTGATACATGCTGCAGCATTTGAACAAACAATTGCTACTGATACAAATAAGCCAATTAGATATATCTTCTGTCCTCTAAATAATGCAGATAATCACTGGCATCTATTGATTATTGACCTGGAGGAAAGTAGTTTCCTTCATTATAATTCTCTCGGCGCTACAGAAGGGTACACAGCCAAATATGAAAAAACTGTAAGTTTTCTATTTGATATATAAACGTTTACAAAAACTATGTGATGAGCTAGAATTTTGACTAATGTAATTTCTATGTAGGTGGCATTTTTTAAAAATTTGAACTGGTCATATTATTTGAATTGGAATAAAGGTTTGCCAGAAATATCGGGGAAAGAGTTTAATCAAATTGTAGTACAAGGACCCACCCAAAGCAGATCGTAAGCTAATGTTTTTTGTATTTTGGTTTAACACTACCTAATCTTTCATGCTTGAATTTATATGCTAACAACACTGACTCATAATGCTTGTTTCAGGTTGGATTGTGCTTTCTTCATCATGCGATTTGCTGAAAGTTTGGTCTTTCAACGCTCTACCAATTTTAGCCAAAAACAAATGAAACCTTATCGTTTTCAGGTGGGATACAAAATAATGAGAGACAAGTTCTGGAAGCAAACTCTGTAATTTTTTGTTTTGTTGCTACAATCCATATATGTAAGTGTAATGACAAACATTGTATATTTGTAGTTATAATGTATGTAATTGATATTGAAATCAATGGAGCATTTCTTTCGATCCATGGTTTTTTTGTAATCTCTAATCTTTAAACTGTAATTGTTGTAAATTACATCAATAATTTTTTAGGGAAGTATTTTGATTTCAGGCCCACGGTGGGCCTGAAATGACAATATTTCAGGCCCAGAGGGGGCCTAAAATGATTTATTTCAGGCCCAAGAAGGGCCTGAAATGATATTATTTCAGGCCCTATCTGGGACTGAAATGAGTTATTTCAGGCCCAGCTTGGGCCTGAAATGAGTTATTTCAGGCCCACACTGGGCCTGAAATGCTATCATTTCAGGCCCACGCCTCTGGTTGAAAAAAAATTATTTCCATAGTATGATTAAATTTTTATACGTCAATCTTTTAAATAAATGAACATATTGTGACCACATTTTTATAAGATAAACAAGAAGGAGAGTACCTAAATACATATTGCACACCACAATTGAATTCCATTCACATCAAAACCTCATATTATCAGAATTTGGCACATCAGGAGGTTTGTATGATGGACCTAGCATATTTGGATTTTTCAAACCTCATTATCAGTTCTCAGACTTTACCTAATTATTGGTATTTTAGCTTAGGATATGCTATTTTTCGTCTCCAAACAAAGTCCTAATTATTATCTAAAACTGTGTTGATACAGTATCAGTTGTCACACAACAATGATTTAACAAAACAAAAATCAGAGGGGGTTAAACAATAGATTTTCAGAAAACACAGGACTTCAAGTTCCTGAAATAACATTATTTTGGGTTTACAAATGATACGACTTCAATTCTGATATATTCTGCTTATAACACAAGGTAAAATGTATCATAATATTGAAATACTTCTATAAGTCACAACATTAACAACTAGTTCGATGTGAAGATGGATTTCAAACAAGGAGACATGAGTAGAATCAGATTTGAGCTGACAGTTAATATTCTGAGGGACATGTTTTGTAAAACTTGAGATAATCTGAATGCTGTATTGGTGATGTAAAAATCCATTGCTGTCGATTGACCTCCATTTGTATGGAAAAATCTCATTATGTCGATGTTGTTATGATTATGTAGATGTTGTTATTCTATATAATATATTGTCAACAAAAACAAAACAATTGAGTGATGTTTATTCAAATCCAGTTGCTGCACTGTTGTGTACCAAGTGATACGGTCAGATATAATAACTGACAATGCACTGTTGTGTGCTAGTTGCTGCCCTGTTGTGTGTCAAATGATCTATTCTGTCACATCTTGTAGGTAAATATAGAATATTCTGTCACATCTTTAATTTATATGCTAACAACACTGACTCATAATGCTTGTTTCAGGTTGGATTGTGCTTTCTTCATCATGTTGTTTGCTGAAAGTATGGTCTTTCAACGATCTACCAAAAATAGCCAAAAACAAATGAACCCTTATCGTTTTCAGTTGGGATACAAAATAATGAGAGACAAGTTCTGTCCTCTAAATCTGTAAATTTTTTTTTGTTGCTACAATCCATATATGTAAGTGTGTATATTTGTAGTTATAATGTATGTAATTGATATTGAAATCAATGGAGCATTTCTTTCGATCCATGGTTTTTTTGTAATCTCTAATCTTTAAACTGTAATTGTTGTCAATTACATCAGTAATTTTTTAGGGAACTATTTTGATTTCAGGCCCACGGTGGGCCTGAAATGACATTATTTCAGGCCCAGAGGGGGCCTGAAATGATTTATTTCAGGCCCAAACTGGGCCTGAAATGCTAGTATTTCAGGCCCAAGAAGGGCCTGAAATGATATTATTTCAGGCCCTATCTGGGACTGAAATGACATTATTTCAGGCCCAGCTTGGGCCTGAAATGAGTTATTTCAGGCTCACACTGGGCCTGAAATGCTATCATTTCAGGCCCAAGCTGGGCCTGAAACATATTGTTTCAAGCCCACGCCTCTGGTTGCAAAAAAATTATTTACAGTATGATTATATTTTTATACGCCAATCTTTTAAATAAATGAACATGTTGTGACCACATTTTTAAAAGATAAACAAGAAGGAGAGTACCTAAATACACATTGCACACCACAATTGAATTCCATTCACATCAAAACCTCATATTATCAGAATTTGGCACATCAGGAGGTTTGTATGATGGACCTAGCATATTTGGATTTTTCAAACCTCATTATCAGTTCTCAGACTTTACCTAATTATTGGTATTTTAGCTTAGGATATGCTATTTTTCGTCTCCAAACAAAGTCCTAATTATTATCTAAAACTGTGTTGATACAGTATCAGTTGTCACACAACAATGATTTAACAAAACAAAAATCAGAGGGGGTTAAACAACAGATTTTTAGAAAACACAGGACTTCAAGTTCCTGAAATAACATTATTTTGGGTTTACAAATGATACGACTTCGATTCTGATATATTCTGCTTATAACACAAGGTAAAATGTATCATAATATTGAAATACTTCTATAAGTCACAACATTAACAACTAGTTTTTTTAAAGAATACTATACATTCAGTTATCCTCCTTACAAAATAAACACTTCCATCAGAAAATTTCTGCAATTCATAAACCAATTAACTCAAGACCTTGGGGCTGGCGGCATTCTACATGTCCTTTTATTATGGCCAAGTTGTTTGCACCGGCTGCATTTAAGTTTCACCTTGCCATTGTGTCTTGACTCAATCCGTGCCTTCTTTCGTCTACCAGGCTGCACAAGGCTACGGGGACATCGAACTGTAATGTTGTTTACTCCACTAGGCCAAAACTGCTTGCTTCTACAAGGGTAAATACGATCCATGTAAACCCACTTCCAAGTTTCAGAATAAAAATAATGCTCACAATATCGGATTGTATCGATATTCCTGTGAACTATTACAGCTATAGCATGTGAGCAAGGGAGTCCTGAAATTTGAAACTCCCCACAATAACAAAAGTTTTTTTCCAAATCAACAATGTATGAAGTGTCCCATGTTTCTACCTCCCTTTCTGATTGAGAGTAAGGGTGAACCTTATAAGCTCTAGCTTTCTCTCTCCTTGATTCCATTTCTTTTGTAGCATGAGGTGTCAAAGCAACATGTCATTTGGAAACTTCCTCTCTACGGTTATAGAACCATTGAGCTACCTTTCTTCTTGTATTATCAATTAACCTATTTATGGGAAGCTCACGTGTAGATTTAAACAAAGCATTCAAGCTCTCCACACAATTCGTGGTAAGCATTCTGTACCTTCTCCCAGTAAAGTGTGCATTTGCCCACCTTTTAGGGTCAATGTTCTGAAGCCACTTATGAGCATCTGGATGTTTTTTGAGCATTGTCTGCATTATCATATCATATTGGAGTGTTGTGTTGGCTCGTGCTGCTGCCCAAAACAAACCTACACCAGCTCTACTTCCAATATCAGTTACCATATTACAAGACATGTGGTGGCAACAAAAAGCATGATGCGCGTTTGTGAATACTTTTCTGACTGCTGATATAATGCCCCGATGTCTATCTGATACTATGGTGAGTGAGTGATCATCAACAGCAAAGAACCTCTTTGTATGATCCAAAAACCACTCCCAAGCAGACCCACATTCTACTTCAGCTATTGCAAAGGCAACTGGGAGAACATTGTCATTACCATCAATCGTCGTTGCAATCAACAATACTCCTGGATACTTTCCTCTTAGGTGTGTCGCATCAATTCCGATAAGTCTACGCAAATAAGACCTGAACACCCTTCGGCAAGCACCAAAAGCCTAAAAACACCTCTGGAACTGATTGTCACCATTCATGCATAGTGCCACATAAGTTTCAGGATCTCTAGCTCTTAACTCACGCAGATATTGTGAGAGATCTCTGTATGCCTCATCATAATCTCCAAAACCTTTTTCAATGCTTTCTCCCTAGCTATGTATGCTTTTCTGTATGATATCGTTACTCCAAATCTAGCTTTAATATCTGAAATAATCATACTTGGTTTGTATTGTTCATTATGAAGAAATTGCTCTTCAACAAAAGAAGCAACAAATGATGAAGAGCATGCATGATGATCAGCACTTTCCCTAACACTTCGACATTGGTGTTCCTTTATATATTTTGTAACAGTGAACTCTACTTCCCCCCTTCCTACTACTCTCCATGTACATGGTTGGTTAAAACACACTGCTTTAACTCTGTTTTTTCGGGTGTCAACTGGGTTATATCTCATATGCTTAACCATCGCATGTTTAACAAGTGCATTCTTGAATTCTTCTCTAGATGGAAATATCTGCCCCACAAAAAATTCATGCTCATCTCTTGCCTCTAGCTCTCGAATTGGCCCAGCAAGCAATCGAGAATTCAAAATATATGGATCTTCAGCTAATGGAAACTCCTCCTCTAGGTCACTGTACTGATCTGGGGGGAATTCATATTGCTCAATCTGCATATCATCAGCTTGGAATTCTAGTACACTTGTACTGGGTATAAATTCTTCTGCATTCCGGATTTCAATTTCTTCCTCCCCACTCCAGGTTGGCTGAAAGATTTCAACTACTCTTGTAGAAGAATTCAAACCCTCATCTTCTAAATTATTTGCTTCTTCATTTAGATCAATTGCCAAATTCCTTGTAATGCTATTATCACCATACTGGGAAGATAATGGAATATTATTACTAGTTATTTCTAATCCTTTCCCCGTAGCCACATTATCATCAAGAGTATTCCATATCTCAGAGAGAATTTCGTCAACAACATTATCATCCCTGAAAAAAATTACAATTAACTTTATCAAACTTTGAAATTGATAATAAAGGCCCTAGGAGCCCCTGAGGGCCTGAAATCATTTGATTCAGGCCCAGGGATTTGATTTCAGGCCCTACCAGGGCCTGAAATCATTTTATTTCAGGCCCAGGTCGGGCCTGAAATAAAATTATTTCAGGCCCAGGTCGGGCCTGAAATAAAATTATTTCAGGCCCAGGCAGGGCCTGAAATCATTTCCTTTCAGGCCTACTCCGGGCACACCTCATTACATTTCAGGCCCAGGGAGGGCCTGAAATCATTTGATTTCAGCCCCTCCCTGGACCTGAAATAAAATAAATTCAGGCCAGGTCCTGGGAGGGCCTGAATTTCTTTTATTTCAGTCCCTCCGAGGGCCTGAAACAAAATTTTTCAGCCTCTCCTATTGCCTGAAATCTAATGACATCATGCACTCTCAGACCCTGATATCATGTAATGCATATCACCCTAAGCCTCCTCCAAAATAAAAATAGTACAAAGAGTTTAACTTGATTAAAACTATATCTGATACCATATCAAAGATGACAATCATACGTACATTCCTATTTCTCTTAGTTACCAATCTGTTGCTTCCTTTTTCTCCTTCGACAACCTATTTTGTTGCTTCCTTTTTCTCCTTCGACAACCTATTTTCCTCAGGTGCTTTGGTGATGAATCGAGTTGTGCAAGGAAGCAATATATACGTACATTCGTGATCATTTGACTTGTGCAAATCATTTCACATATATATATTGGCTGAGAAAAATTCGACTGCTACCCATCCGAACCACAAATTAATATTTTATTGATAAAGTGGTTCGGTTGTCTCGAAATTGTGTTTGATAAAGTCATTCTTTGGCGGGAGGGGTATAAAAGTAACTTCACTATATAGGATGCGCCCTTTGGTATAATAGAAACCATGGTACTCCTTTCGGTAATTACGAATAGTTGGATACGCCCTTTGGTAAATTGCCGTATCTCATATGATAGGGTTGAATGATCCCTGGTCATAACGAAGGATAAAGAAGTTGCGCGACCCAACAACGGTAGGTCAAGGTAACCCTCCTTTCCAGGCCTCGGGAATCCCCGAGGGCGGCGGGCCCGGGAAAGGCAGACGGGAAAGCCTCATCGGGAGCACCCCGGAGGGTTAGGCCTCGAGAGCACCTCGGGAGTTATGGCACCCGAAGACCCCGAGCTCGACTCGGGAGGTGGAGTCCCCGCACTAACCGACCTCGGACACTAACCCTTCTCATGGTACAGATAAGCACCTCCAGTGGAAAAGGTCTTCACGACCCCCGAATGTCGCAACGGACGAAAGCCGATAACGACTCAGACTGTTTCAATGGGTATCCAATTACCGATGAAAGAGGAGGACGTGGCTTGCGTATTGGAGACATGGCATAAATGAGGACATGAGCCTGGTCTACGGACTTTGGTATAAAAGGTAGTCCAACCCCGGCCCTCCGGTGAAGGGGTTACGCTTTCTTATTCTACATACTGTCTGTCTTTCTCAATACCATTTTTCTTCAAAGGACCCACTAACTTGAGCGTCGGAGTGGACTCCGCCGGACCCCCGCCGGTGTGTCCCCTAACGCTTGTGTTCACTTCGCAGGACCCCAAGTTCCTCCTCGGCGTAGTAACTTCCACGCGGGTAGAACCTCTGCGACTGGCCATCATTGACGACTCCTTCCGGAACAAATTTGGCGTCGTTTATGGGAAGTAGCAAAGCACCTAAAGGAGCATCGATGGCAGGATCGGAGGGACAACCCCTCACCCTCACGCGAGAGGAATTTGACCGCCTGGTGGCTAACGCCATCAAGGAAGCTCTGGAGCAGCACCAAATCGAACAGGTTGCCCCACAACTAGTGGGTCCGGCGAGGGAGGAGATCCCCAGAGTCTCCGCCTCGCATTCCCGAAGATCCGTCACCCCTATGGGGCGACAAGATGGAGTAGCCCAAGGCCCTCAGAGACAATCCCCTGGAGATGGGAAGAAGGCTCATTCGGTGGCCTCCAGTGCTCAGAAGCATGAAGAGGGACCAGGGAAGAGGGATGGACCCAAGATTTCTCAGAAGACTCCCTCTACCCCTTTCTCGTCCGAGATTGTTGAGGACCCCATGCCGAAGCAGTTCCGCGGCCCGGGGATCCCTGAGTATGATGGGAAGACGGATCCAAAGGATCACATTTGTAAATTCGAGAATACGACACTTCTGCACCAGTATACTAACAGGGTGAAGTGCCGGGTGTTTTTGAACACTTTGTCTAGAGTAGCTCAGCGGTGGTTCCAGAGGTTGCCACAGGGTTCCATCAACTCCTTCGTGGAGTTCAAGACAGCATTCCTCCATCATTTCGCGAGTAGCCGGCACTACCAGAAGACGACACTTAACCTATTCGCTCTAAAGCAAAAGCCTAAGGAACCGCTCAAGGAGTACATACAGAGGTTCAACTGAGTGGCGCAGGACGTACCCAGCGCAATATCGGAGATACTCGTCAGCGCTTGCACCCAAGGGCTCGCTGAAGGGGACTTCTTCCGGCCCTTGGTGAGGAAGCCCCCCGCCAGCTTTGACGATTTGCTGGGACGCTCAGTCAAGCATGTCAATGTAGAGGAAGTACAGTACGCCCGACGCAAGGATCCAGTTGGAGCTCCTCCTCCGGCAGCCCCTCGGTCAAAAAGGAGGGAGCCCCCGACTCCGTCGCGGGGAAAAGACCTGCCGCCCGGGAAGGATCACTGGACCGGTAGGCGTCGGCTAGTGGAGACGGTAGACACCGAGCAGCCGAAGTCATTGCCCAAGTACTGCAATTATCATGGTAGTTCGACTCACTCCACAGAAGAGTGTCATGCCTTAAAGAAGAAGTTCACTGAGGAAGCAGACACCAAACCTCGGAGAAAATGGAACAAGTCAGGGTATCACCGAAGGTCACCACGGCGAAGCTTTTCCCCTCGACGACAGCCTGCATGGGAGAACGAAGCCCGACTGCGGTCCCGATCGCGATCTAGAGGTAGGAGTCGGGGCCCGCACCCCGAAGATCCCTCTCCTTGGAAGAGAGATCTCCAAAAGGGCAAAGCCCCTATGCGGGGCCCCCTTCAAGCCACGTAGGAGTCATCTCCGGAGGACCTACCGGGGGGGGACTCTAACCGAGCCTGGAAGTCGTACACCCAGCGGTTGGAAAATTACTCCATCGGGACAAGCCGAAGCCAGGTGCCGGGCCCTACAATCTCGTTTGGGTCATCTGACCTCGAAAAAGTAGAAACTCCCCATGAGGACACCATAGTGATTGTGGCCCGCATTGCCAATTATGAGGTGAAGCGAATCTTCATAGACACAGGGAGTTCTGTGAATATTTTGTACAAAGCAGCTTGGGAACAGATGTAGATAGACGAGGATGAACTGTTCCCGGTCTCGACCCCACTGTTCAGCTTCACGGGGTATCGAGTACAGCCGCTGGGCCAAATTACCTTGTCACTCTCGTTGGGCAACGACAGACTCGAGAGAACTCGGATGACTCCTTTCATAATCGTGAACGCGCCCTCCTCCTACAATGCCATCCTGGGCCGCCGAACACTCAGTACTTTCCAGGCTATAGTTTCTATTTACCACCAGAAAATTAAGTTCCCGGTGGGAAACCGGGTGGTGGAAGTTCAAGGAGACCAGCTAGTGTCTCGACGATGTTACAGTGGAGAGGTCAGAACAGAGTCTCGGAAGAACCCAAAGGGCCAAGAGGACTAGCTGCAGAGGAAAGGTAGAAATGCAAGAGGTCCCGGTCCGGCTGCGGTCTCGGACCCCGCTGGCCTTGGTAAGATTTGCAATTTGTTTAGAACAACTGTTTGTGTCTCTCTGTGCTCTTGCAGCAAAATCAAGTAATAAAATGGGATACTTCTTTCAAAATGACAAATGTGCTACTAAGGAATTCAAAAACCCTAATGCCCTGCGGTGCAACCTATGCCCGGGGTACTTAGGCTTGGTCTGGGACATACGCGCCCGACCAAGTAACGAAAATCCTAAGGCCCCGCGGTGCAGCCTATGCCCGGGGTACTTAGGCTTGGTCTGGGACATACGCGCCCGACCAAGTAACCAAAACCCTAATGCCCTGCGGTGCAGTCTATGCCTGGGGTACTTAGGCTTGGTCTAGGATATACGTGTCCGACTAAGTAACCAAAACCCTAATGCCCCGCGGTGATGCCTATGCCCGAGGTACTTAGGCTTGGTCTAGGACATACGCGTCCGACCAAGTATCCAAAACCCTAATACCCTGTGGTACAGCCGACGCCCAGGGTACTTAGGCTTGGTCTGGGACATACGTGTCTGACCAAGTAACCAAAACCCTAATGCCCCGTGGTGCAGTCTATGCCCGTGGTACTTAGGCTTGGTTTGGGACATACGCACCCGACCAAGTAACCAAAACCCTAATGCCCCGCGGTACGGCCTACGCCCGGGGTACATAGGCTTGGTCTTGGATATACGCGCCTGACCAAGTATTCAAAACCTAATACCCTGCGGTACAGCCAACGTCCAGTGTACTTAGGCTTGGTCTAGGACATACGCGCCCGACCAAGTATCCAAAACCCTAATACCCTGCGGTACAGCTGACACCCGGAGTACTTAGGCTTGGTCTAGGATATACGCACCCGACCAAGTAAACCCAAACTCTACTACTCCACTACACGGGGAACTTAACCGGTTCCAAAGCATAGACAATATGGCATAGACAATTACGAGAGAACCGGCAAAGCATTTAAATATCAACACAGGGCAGTTATACACACATGAAAAGTATCCAAAAGGAATTGTTTATTTGCATAAAGAGATTTATGAAGATATACATCTGGGGAAGTTACTAAGACACGCAGAGTAGTATGCGGGTAGCGGACGAAGATGGATGCCTGAGGTAATACATGAGTAGCTCGGGTACTCCCTCCGAGTAGTCCGGGACGAAGATGGATGCCTGAGGTAACACATGAATAGCTCGGCCCCATCTGGACACCCCCGATCTTTTTCGTAAAGAGGCAGAAAAAAGAGGAGGGGGGGGGGTAGCGACTGTAATTTCTCCTCGGAGCATGTAAAGACGCAAAGAAGAATTGCCTTAACAGAAAAAGAGGAACAGCAACCGCAACTTCTCAACGAAAAGAAGAAAGAGAAAGAGATAAGCCAGCAGCTGCAACCCTTCCCCTCTTGATGACGCATCCCACAAAACACCACCCTCCGCCCAAAACATGGGAAAAACAAGGACCCGGAAGAGGATGATGCTTGCTAGCCCAGGAGGCAACCATCAAGATACGTCATCTCCTCCATGCTCCTTGGAGGGCCAGGTAAGGTCCTTTCTGAACTCTTCAGATAACCCGGGAGTCCAACATCCCCCAGGATCTTCAGAGAGACCCAGTACATCATCTCCACCATGCTCCCCAGCGAAGGGTGTGACAAGAAGGTCTCTATCCCTGCCCGGTCCCTCGGCTAAGAATATGACCTCACCTCCGATGGCAGGCATAGCAGATCTCAACGGAAGGGAAGGGAAAAGCAAGCGATAGCGTCCTGCTATTAAAAGTAGGCCGATAGGAGGGATGAAGGAGACGGTGCTCTCCCTCCCCCTATTTATACTGATAACTGCTGCCTCATGCAGTTAATGCAGGGAGGATGTAATCACGCCAACGGATGCCGAAGTGTCGCTTCGACTGGCACGCCCATGCTGCGCTTAGGAACCCGCAACTTTTAGGGAGTCTAATCAGTGATTTCGCGGATGATATGGAGGGGACAGTTCGGAAACCCTCTGCGCATTTCAGCAGGAAAGATTGGCGGGGACCCACTGCAGATGTAAATGTAGGGTACGAAGATTTGGCCTAAAGAATTATCAAACACTAGAAGCAACCTCGAGGACAATTGACGGCCAGGTAAGGCGGAAAGCACATCTTGCATATGCGTATACACAAGTAACAGGGAAAAAGATTACACTAAGTCAAAATCAGTACAACCAGACTTGTCTCTCGGGCAAATATCAGACTGCCCGGGCCCTCGGGAGAAGACCTTTCCCTAGTTCGAAGGACACTTAGAATCTCGGGCCAGTGTCGGAAGGTAAGAGCTTCTCCTTCTTCAGCCTATCAATGGCCCCATAAAAGCCTTGTTGTAAACGCTCCATTACCTGGTCAGCTACAATGGTACGAAACTCCTCTGAATCCAGGAACTTCGCCCTGAAGCCCCTCTCGGCCTCCCTAGAGGCAGAAGCCTTGGCTGCCTGGAAAGTCTGAAGCTCAACATCGGCAGCCTCCACAGATCGCCTCAGCCACCTCAGTTCAGCGGACATATCATCCTGCTCAACTAAGGTCTCTCTGAGCCTCTCCAACACGGCCCGCTCATCCGCCCGAGCCTGGATCAGGTCATCCTCCAAGATAAACACGCGGTCAGTGGCCATCAGGAGACTCGACTCCATCTGGCTCAGTAACTCCTGCTCTCTCGCCTGGAGCTGATCTCTCTCCTGGGTCACCCGGAGAAGGTCCTCAGTAACCGACACAACCTTCTCGGACGCCAAGCGTTCTCTGTGCCGGGAAGTCTGTAGAGCCTGCTCCTGATCCTGCACGAGTTTCCGTAGGTGCTCGACTTACTTGTGAAGGGCTTTGTTGATGCTGGATTGCATCACTCCTGCCTGATGCTCATGATCAGCCGCAGCCTCTGCCTGTAAGGCTCGATGGAGTAGGGCCTCCACTTGGGGCCCGGAGTACAAGCCTCGGTCAACTGCTATGCAATCCTTAGCCGCCTGCCATCGCACCGAGAGGTTAACAGTCGGGTAGGGAAACATACAATGCAATAAAATAATTCACACCTTCAAGAGTGTCTATTGAAGACCGGCTAGCGCTCCAGCCGAAGCTTGCATGACTACCCCTTTCCAGAGTGTCGGGTAGGTCACCTCGCCCCTCATGCAGAGGTGAACTCAGGCGGAGGGGAAGTCGTTGAATGGCTGGAGCTTCCGGTGGCACGATGGAGGGGTCGGAGTCATCCCCTTCAGAACTAGAAGTCTCCTCCGATAAAACCCCCTCAATCGGAGTCTCCTTTAATTGCACCGGAGGGGAAGATCGTAAGGAGGCCTCCAACGCTGCATCCAACCTCTCCCTTAGTCGATCTAGTTTCATCCGGTATTGAGGGTAAAACATCTTCTTACCCGTGGGAGGGGTGGCTAGGTCGACGGAGCTGGTAGGGGGCACTGGGACGACTGCCGCTGGAGTGGAGGCCGACGGAACAAGAGGAGGAGCTACTGCCTCGGCTGGTACAGTCGCTTCCTCAGGAACCGGAGGAAGAGGAGAAGAACATACAGGACACTATATTTTCCAGGAAGGGCCCAAGCCCTTGGGGAGCCGCCGCTTCTACCGACCGAAGGGTCGGGTAGCCAAAGAAGTAACTGAGGGAGGAGACTCTTCGTCCATCCTGTTAGGACAAATTGCGCTCGGGGAGGAGCCACCCCCGGAAGGAGGATCCATCACTTGAGCCATCGGTGGAGCCAGAGGCCCTTGGTCCTCGACTGGCGTGGATGTAACAGTAACTTCGACCCTCTCAGGTGAAGCGACCCCACGAGGCGAGACGGCAGGCCCCTCAAGGGACTCGACGGGAGCAGGAGGAGCGTCAGAAGCGACCAGAGGAGGGTTCAGTGCTTCCTTATTGGCCTCCTCCCACTTGATGAGCCGGCTCATCGCCTTGGCATACATGACTTCCTCTGCAGAAGACAAACAGAAAGAGCATCAGTCAGAACCAATGTGCATGGAAGAAAAAGACAGACATACCTAGGGTGGGGTTGATCTGCGTTACTTTTGGGCTAAGGCCAGCCCGATACATAAGCTCTTCGCTCTGCACTAGCCCCGGGCCACTAAACTCCATGCCAGAAAGTACCCCTCTAGCATGGTGGTGCACTGGGCTGCGAAGAAAGCTCTCTAGGAGAGGAGGAGTCGACAAATCCGCTATCCAACACAGAGGGCTGAAGGGCAATGACGGTAGGCGGATGAAGAAGAATTTCTCCTTCCACCCCTTGTGCGAAGAAGCAAAATCCTCCTAGGAACCTATGGCTCGGACGAACCACGAAGCTAAAAGTGTTGATGCAGTCTGGCCCGATTGTTGTTTTGGTGTTGATAACGATTTAAGTTTGGTTGAATGAATTCGGATTAAGTCCAGGTGGATCGGGGAGATCGCACGCTGGCATGGAAAAAGACCTAGTGGGACTAGGCACATCTAGTGGGACTAGGTGAAGTCCAGGTGGATCGGGAGATCGCACGCTGGCATGGGAAAAGACCTAGTGGAACTAGGTGATGTCCAGGTGGATCGGGAGATCGCACGCTGGCATGGGAAAAGACCTAGTGGGACTAGGCACACCTAGTGGGACAAGGTGAAGTCCAGGTGGATCGGGGAGATCGCACGCTGGCATCGAAAAAGACCTAGTGGGACTAGGCACACCTAGTGGAACTAGGTGTAATCCCGGCGAGTGAAGTCGGGTGATTGAAACCCTGGTGAGTGAAGCCATGTCCTAGCTTGGGAAGCTAGGTTGAATGAAGTCCCGGTGAGTGAAGTTGTGCACGCAGTCTTGGTCCGGGGGACTGAGCACAAGTCAGAGAGGGCTAGGGAGCTCGTTCTCTTGACTTAGGGTTGAATTGGAAGGCTCTGGCTCGGTCTGGTGACCGATTATGGAGTTGGCACAAACTCCCTGTTGTGGATCGGTCCGATGACCGATCCAGGAGAGTCTGATCGGTCAGGTGACCGATCAGGGAGAGAACAGAAGCATTTGGTTCAGTTTCTGTTTGGCTTCAAATCGGTCTGGTAAACGATCAGGGAGAGAACAGAAGCTTTAGATAGGCTTCTGTGTTGCTTCAGATGGTTCCGGTGAACGATCAGGGAACCTTGATCGGTCCTCATGACTGATCAATTTGTCGCGAGGTTTCTCACCTTGACCGATCAGGATGGCTCCTGATCGATCACCAGACCGATCAGGGAACAACCTGATCGGTTAGGTGACCGATCAAGGGGAGTTGGCCTGCGAAGGCTGGGAATCCCAGCATTGTTGTGGATCGGTCCGGTGACCGATCCACGATCTGTGATCGGTTGGGGTGATCGTGTTAGTAGGAGCCCTAGAGCCAATTATGTGATGATTGACTAGGGATATTTTGTATCATATTCTATTACTAATAAAGGCATGTTTGGTTATTATACTTACTTTGTATTCTGTGCCGAATAACTAAGTATAATAATGTTCTTGTGTAGTAGGTTCTTATCTACATTATTTCGATTGGTTGAATCGATAGTGAGATAATGTAGAAAACACTTCACTAAATTATTCCTAGTCAAGCATTAATATTCCGGGACAATATTAATGCATGGAGACTAGCATGTAGGTCAACTGATGACTTGAGCTCACAAGTCATGGATATGTGATATCAAGTTGACACATGGGTATATATTGGAGAATGTGTGTACTGAATGACCCGCCATGAGAAAGTTTCATAGATTGTCATATGAGTGTCATAGACTTTCTCATGTGATTATTGGTATGAATAGTCCTTAGACCTGAAGTCACTATGGTTCCCTATATAAGGAGTTATGTACTTTGGTATCGTCAAACGTCACCCGTAACAGGGTGGACTATAAAGGCGATCACTGGGTATGTAATGAATTATGTGGAGGGATGTGAATGATGTAGATGGGATCTATCCCTCCCATATGACGGGAGTGATATCTGTGGGCCCCTTGATCAAGTAGGACTACTGAAACGCATGTCCATGCTCAAATGAGTCAGTATGAGATATTGAGCTCATTTGTTTGAGTGAGCCTACTCGGGGATCAAGAAACACAAGATTGATTGAGGATGACACGGTCTATGCCTCATTGGTCAATCTAGATATCAAGGATAGAAGGACAAGGTCATACACTATGATAGTCACGGAGGTTTAGTCGGATCTCGACTTTTCTTGTTACTTGGGTAGCAATGATGCATTGCTAGATGCCGCTCATTGCTTATATGTCTAAAGTGTTTAGGCGCATTGCCAACGTCACGAGAACCTATTGGGTCACACACAAAGGACACAATGCTTCAGGAAATCTGTTCGGCAGATCTGAGCCCGAGTTGGGAACTCGGGAGACCTGAGCCCGAGTTAGGAACTCGGCAAGTCAGTTCGGGAGGGTCTCGAGTTGGGAACTCGAGAGACTGAGACGGAGCTCGACGGGCCGAGTCGGAGCTCGGCGGGCCGAGTCGGAGCTCGGCGACCGAGTCGGAACTCGGCAGACTAGGTCGGCACTCGGCAGACTGGGTCGGAACTCGACAAACTGGGTCGGGAGCTCGCCACTCGGGAGACTTGGTCGGGAGACCGAGTCGGAAGCTCGAGAGGCCCGGTCGGAGTTGCATGAACGAAAGAGAAAAGTCTCTCTTCATTGGATGAAAAGATTCTTTTCTTGCATGGGAAATGATAAAGAGCCACATAAAAAGATGTGTTCTTTATTGGGAAGCTAAAGAGACACAAATCTCTTCATATTCATGGGATGATTATAAAAGAGGGCCTTGTGACTTTGGATGAGGTCTTCTTGCCTTAGCTTTTCCCCTTCCCTTCCTCTCTTCTTCCTCTCCTCCACTCTTGGCCGAAACCTTACTGTAAGGTTCTTGGTGTTTTCGAGCTACCTCAAGTTGCTAGCACAACTAAGGTAGTTCTCCCAAAGTTGAGAGATTGTATCCGTGTGGATACGAATAGAGGCACGAATGTTTGAACGTGCAAGAGATCCGGTGCATCTTGGACGAGCGGGATAACCGAAGGGCATACTTCAAAGGTATAAACAGTAGATAAATCTATTAGATAGATAGCTTTGTACGAGTTTTCTTTCGCATGGATCACTCGTGGGTTCTTGTTTCCGCTGCGTTTTTATTGTTTTGTGCCGGGAGAACCCAACAGTGGTATCAGAGCCACTTGCGAAAGATCGTACAAAGTTTTTGTGCTTTTATATGTGATATAGAAGTAGGACAAGATTTTATGAGTTGCATATAACTGTTTGTTGTAGCAGTCGAGCTCCCGACCTCCCACTCGGGAAGACAGACCACTGTGGTCATACCGAGCCGAGGCTTCCCGAGGCCACTCGGGAAGACAGGCGCTCGGGTCATCCCGGGGAAGGAGACCCCGAGACTGTCTCGGGAATGGGAGACCGACTCGGGAATGGGAGACCCCGAGATTGTCTCGGGACCGCCGTGAGTTTCTGCTCAAGCGGCAGATTTTGTTTTTGCACTCATAATAAAATCAATATCCTAAGTCTATTGTGTATGATGACATGGTGAATGGTTATGACCTTAACCCCAATGTGATTGGATGTATGTGTGGTGTGCATGTTGTAATTCATAATACGGCCTGCGTGTTGTGTCTTGTGTCTATTCTTCCTAATTGTAAAATTAGATTTAGACTCGAATGTAACTCGAGTTTTCCTACATTGTAATGTACAAAAGAAGAATGGAGTGTCCATTGAAGAATGAAGTTACAAGGAGGATACCAACCACACATGATGGCCGGAGGATGCTCTTGGAGAAGAAGTTATCCTTAGGTTGACCATTGATCTTCTCATTGGCTTGAGAAGATCATAGTATAAGGGTCATAACCATGTCACATTTCTTGCTTATATGTTGATATATGCTATGTGTGTATGTGATGCATGATTAGATAAAATGTTTATCTTAATTAAGTCAACTCTATATGCCTACCAAAGTTTGATACTCATAAACTACCTGATCATTTGTTGTTGGGTTCTGCCAAAGCGAAGCAACGCATTTTATCTTGGTAGAGTGCGAGAGGACAATTGTGATGTCCCGCTATCGAACTTTGGGTGAGACTTAACTAAGTCACCTCAATTGGATTGAGAAACTTAGAGGCATATCCCAAAAGTTGGGAAAATTGGATAAGAGAACAAATTATACTAAGTCTTGGGCGATTAGCCAAAGCTAACTCAAGATGATGTGTAATGACGTGGATCTTGACCCTTTTCAAGAGTTGCATACGATGTAATTGGTAAAATATTACCTACCGAATTGTACCTAGTCTTGGGCGATTAGCCAAAGCTAACTCAAGATAAAGTATAATTTGGATCTTGTCCCACATAAATGTAGTCGCCGTTTGGTTTGGAGCTAGTACTGTGGACAAAATGAGTTTCCCTACATCCATGACTAGCCCCTATAAAAGCTCTACGATTTAGTGGGAACATCATTTAATTAAAGGCCTAATTAAATGATATAGATATGATACTTATCTCTGCATGTTGTATTGTTGTAGATCACCATGTCATCTAATACGTCGAATACTCTCTCTCTGCGATTTGTCCTTGAGAAGGACAAGCTCAATGGAGTAAATTTCCTGGACTAGTACAGAAATTTGAGGATAGTCCTCAAACAAGAAAGAAAATTGTACGTCCTAGAGCAACCCCTTCCAAAAGCACCTGGCGCTACCGCCACCCGTGCCGAAAAGGATGCTTATAAGAAGCATCAGGATGATGCATTGGATGTATCATGCCTCATGCTTACCACCATGAACTCTGAGCTTCAGAAGCAACATGAGTACATGAATGCACATGATATGGTTGAGCATCTAAAGCAACTATATCAAGGGCAAGCTAGGCACGAGCGGTTTGAGGTGTCCAAAACCCTATTTGCATGTAAGATGCAAGAGGAAACTCCTGTAGGGACTCACGTACTCAAGATGATTGGGTATGTGGAGAACCTTGAAAGACTAGGATTCCCACTGGGCCAAGAATTGGCAACAGACCTTATCCTGCAATCGTTGCCGGAGGGTTATAATCAATTTGTCATGAACTATAACATGAATGAAATTGATAAGCCTTTGCCTGAGATGCTCAGCATGTTAAGAACTGCTGAGCCCAATCTCAAGAAAGCCAAGACCAGTAATGTACTGATGGTTAACAAAGGCAAAGGTAAATGGAAGCCTAAAGGCAAAGGTAAGACCCAAGCCAAAGGCAAGGCCAATTCTACTACATCTAAGGCCAAAGGCAAAGTGCCTAAGGAAGGGACCTACTTCCTCTTGAAGTCAATCTATCTATCTCTTCTTCTTGGGTATTAGATACCGGATGTGCTTCTCACATTTGTACTAATGTGCAGGACCTTCAAAGAGCTAGATCATTGACCAAGGGCGAAGTGGACCTACGAGTAGGCAACGGAGCAAGAGTTGCTGCTATTGCTGTAGGGACATATTCTTTGTCTTTGCCCATTGGGCTTATCCTAGAACTAGAAGAGTGCTTTTATATACCCGCATTAACTAAGAACATTATTTCAGTATCTTGTTTGGACAAGAAAGGGTTTTCATTTACCATAAAGGACAAATGTTGTTCTATCATGCTGAATGATATGTTCTATTATAATGCACCATTGATGAATGGACTCTATGTTCTGGATCTAGAAAACCCAATCTATAACATAAATACCAAACGGTTCAAACCAAATGATTTGAATCAAACATATCACTGGCATTATCGCTTAGGACATATAAATGAGAGTCGCATATCCCAGCTCCATAAGGATGGATTACTTGACTCATTTGATTTTGAATTATATGAGACATGTGAATCTAATCTTCTAGGCAAGATGACCAAGACTCCATTTAGTGGACACGACGAAAGAGCGACAGAGTTGCTAGGACTCATACATACTAATGTATGTGGCCCTTTCAATGTCGCAGCTAGAGGAGGCTATCAGTACTTCATCACTTTCATTGATGATATCAGTAGGTATGACTATGTGTATCTTATGAGACACAAGTCAGAATCCTTTGAAAAGTTCAAAGAATTCAAGAGTGAAGTACAAAATCAACTTGGCAAGAGTATTAAGATGCTTCGATCAGATTGAGGCGGTGAATACCTTAGCCAAGAGTTTCATGAACATCTAGCAGAGTGTGGGATCATATCCCAACTCACTCCACCTGGAACACCACAGTGGAATGATGTGTCCGAGCGGAGAAATCGTACTCTATTAGATATGATACGATCGATGATGAGTCAGACAGATCTTCCTACTTCTTCTGGGGATTCGCTCTAGAGACAGCTCTTTTCACACTTAACCGAGCTCCATCAAAGGATGTCATAAAGACACCATATACGATATGGACTGGGAAGAGTCCCACAATGTCTTTTATAAGAATTTGGGGTTATGAGGCTTACGTTCGACGTCAAGTCTCGGATAAACTAGGACCCAAATCTGATAAGTGTTATTTTATAGGATATCCCAAGGAAACGAAGGGATATTACTTTTACAATCCCACACTTGGCAAAGTGTTTGTCGCCAGAAATGGCGTCTTTCTAGAAAAGGAGTTTATTTCTAGAAGAGTTAGTGGGAGTAAAGTCCATCTTGAAGAAGTTCAAGATACAGATAACACAGAGGCCTTAATGGATATTGAACAGACACCACAAGATGTTGTGGATCATGAGGTTGTTGCACAAGAAGTTGTGGAACAACAAGCTGTTCAAGTAGACCAACCTCCTCGCAGATCTGATAGGATACGTCGTCAGCCTGAGAGATACTCTTTTCTCTTGTCTGACCATGATGACGTTACGCTCATTGAGTTGAATGAGCCTACATCCTATCAAGAAGCTGTGATGAGCCCAGATTCTGAGAAATGGCTAGAAGTCATGAGGTCCGAAATGGAATCCATGTACACTAACCAAGTATGGACATTGGTTGATCCACCTGAGGGAATTAAACTCATTGGGTGCAAGTGGGTCTTTAGAAGAAAGACTGACATGGATGGACTCATGCATACCTATAAAGGGTGATTGGTAGCTAAAGGTTTCAAGCAAATTCATGGTATCGACTATGATGAAACCTTTTCACCAGTTGCGATGCTTAAGTCCATTCGGATCATGCTTGCTATTGCAGCTTACCATGATTACGGGATCTGGCAGATGGATGTCAAAACTGCATTCCTGAATGGGAATCTACTCGAGGATGTGTACATGACACAACCTGAGGGTTTTGTAGATCCAGAGCATGCTGGAAAGGTATGTAAGTTGCAAAGGTCCATTTATGGGCTAAAGTAAGCCTCTAGAAGCTGGAATCTTCGATTCAATGATGCAATCAAAGCGTTTGGTTTCATTAAGAATGAAGATGAACCCTGTGTCTACAAGAGGGTTAGTGGGAGCACAGTTATCTTCCTGATCTTGTATATAGATGACATACTCCTCATTGGGAATGATATCCCTTCACTACAGTCTGTGAAGACGTGGCTAGGGAATTGTTTCTCAATGGCAGCCTATATCCTAGGCATCAAGATCTATAGAGATAGATCTAAGAGATTGCTTGGCTTAAGTTAAAGTACATATATTGACAAGGTGCTTAATCGTTTTGCCATGCAGAATTCCAAGAAGGGATTTCTGCCGATGTCACATGGTGTGAGTCTTTCGAAGACTCAATGTCCCTCTTCTAAGGAGGAGAGAGACCGTATGGATCAGATCCCTTATGCATCCGTTATAGGGTCTATCATGTACGCCATGCTTTGTACTCGTCCAGATGTCTCATATGCTTTGAGCATGACGAGCAGGTACCAGTCAGATCTAGGTGAATGTCACTGGATAGCTGTCAAGAATATTCTTAAGTACTTACGAAGGACGAAAGAATATTTCTTGATATTTGGAGGCGATGAGGAGCTAGCTGTAAAGGGTTACAGTAATGCAAGCTTCCAAACAGACAGGGATGACTTTAGATCACAGTCAGGGTATGTATTTTGCCTGAATGGTGGCGCTGTGAGCTAGAAGAGTTCGAAGCAGGACACAGTCGCAGATTCTACAACAGAGGCCGAGTATATTGCCGCATCTGAGGTGGCAAAAGAGACTGTTTGGATCCGAAAGTTCATTACAGAGCTTGGTGTGGTTCCTAGCATAGCAGACCCGATAGACCTCTATTGTGACAACAATGGGGCTATTGCGCAGGCTAAGGAACCTCATTCACATCAGCGGACCAAACACATACTACGGCGCTTCCATCTCATTCGAGAGATCATCGATAGAAGAGATGTGAGGATATGCAGAGTACACACTGATTCTAACATCGCAGATCCTTTGACCAAGGCTTTGGCACAAAAGAAACATGATGGTCATACCAGGTCACTTGGTATTAGATACTACGGTGATTGACACTAGTGCTAGTGGGAGATTGTTAGTAGGAGCCCTAGAGCCAATTATGTGATGATTGATTAGGGACATTTTGTATCATATTCTATTACTAATAAAGGCATATTTGATTATTATACTTACTTTGTATTCTGTGCCAATAACTAAGTATAATAATGTCCTTGTGTAGTAGGTTCTTATCTACATTATATCGATTGGTTGAATCGATAGTGAGATAATGTAGAAAACACTTCACTAAATTATTCCTAGTCAAGCATTAATATTCCGAGACAATATTAATGCATGGAGACTAGCATGTAAGTCAACTGATGACTTGAGCTCACAAGTCATGGATATGTGATATCAAGTTGACACATGGGTATACATTGGAGAATGTGTACTGAATGACCTGTCATGAAAAAGTTTCATAGATTGTCATATGAGTGTCATAGACTTTCTCATGTGACTATTGGTATGAATAGTCTTTAGACCTGAAGTCACTACGATTCTCTACATAAGGAGTTATGTACTTTGGTATCGTCAAACGTCACCCGTAACAGGGTAGACTATAAAGGCGATCACTGGGTATGTAATGAATTATGCGGAGGGATGTGAGTGATGTAGATGGGATCTATCCCTCTCATATGACGGGAGTGATATTTATGAGCCCCTTGATCGAGTAGGACTACTGAAACGCATGACCATGCTCAAATGAGTCAGTATGAGATATTGAGCTCATTTGTTTGAGTGAGTCTACTCGGGGATCAAGAAACACAAGATTGATTGAGGATGACACGGTCTATGCCTCATTGGTCAATCTAGATATCAAGGATAGAAGGACAAGGTCATACACTATGATAGTCACAGAGGTTTAGTCGGATCTCGACTTTTCTTGTTACTTGGGTAGCAATGATGCATTGCTAGATGCCGCTCATTGCTTATGTGTCTAAAGTGTTTAAGCGCATTGCCAACGTCACGAGAACCTATTGGGTCACACACAAAGGACACAATGCTTCGGGAAATCTGTTCGGCAGATCTGAGCCCGAGTTGGGAACTGGGAGACCTGAGCCCGAGTTAGGAACTCGGGAAGTCAGTTCGGGGGGGTCTCGAGTTGGGAACTCGAGAGACTGAGTCGGAGCTCGGCGGGCCGAGTCGGAGCTCGGCGGACCGAGTCGGAACTCGACAGACTAGGTCAGCACTCGGCAGACTGGGTCGGAGCTCGGCAGATTGGGTCGGGAGCTCGCCACTCGGGAGACTTGGTCGGGAGACCGAGTTGGAAGCCCGAGAGGCCCGATCGGAGTTGCATGAAGGAAGGAGAAAAGTCTCTCTTCATTGGATGAAAAGATTCTTTTCTTGCATGGGAAATGATAAAGAGTCACATAAAAAGATGTGCTCTTTATTGGGAAGCCAAAGAGACACAAACCTCTTCATATTCATGGGATGATTATAAAAGAGGGTCTTGTGACTTTGGATGAGGTCTTCTTCTTGCCTTAGCTTTTCCCCTTCCCTTCCTCTATTCTTCCTCTCCTCCACTCTTGGCCGAAACCTTACTGTAAGGTTCTTGGTGTTTTCGAGCTACCTCAAGTTGCTAGCACAACTAAGGTAGCTCTCCCAAAGTTGAGAGATTGTGTTTGTGTGGATACGAATAGAGGCACGGACGTTTGAACGTGCAAGAGATCCGGCGCATCTTGGATGAGCGGGATAATCGAAGGGCACGCTTCAAAGGTATAAACAGTAGATAAATCTATTAGATAGATAGCTTTGTACGAGTTTTCTTTCGCATGGATGGCTCGTGGGTTCTTGTCTCCGCTGTGTTTTTATTGTTTTGTGTCAGGAGAACCCAACAGATCGATCACAAGGAGTCCGCAATTTCTGGTTTCTCACCATGGACCGATCAAGCTGGAGCCTGATCGGTCAGGGCCTACCCTGATCGGTCCGGTGACCGATCAGGGTCCTCTCTGATCGGTCTGGTGACCGATCAGTAGCTGTAATTTTAATTCGAAATCGCTGTCAAACTTCTGATCGCGTCTGTGTTTTCTCTGCTACATGCTAATATTGTGTGATATTGTTTGATATGCATTCGCTAAGCTTCTATTAGAGTGTGCAGACTTTACAGGGATGATTCAAATAATGGAGGAGAGTCAAATGGGGACTTTCCATCGAGCAGGTTTGCCTGTTTACTCGTTTCAGGTCTCAACGGCTTCTGGCGCGCGGCTGGCAACTGATGGAGGCTTAGCTAGAGAGGTCTTCAGTGGACTGAGTTCTCAGGGAGTTAGGGGGTCAGGCTGTGGCTTCAGTGGATGCTGATGGAGAGCCTGGTGATGGGAGCAGAGGCTTAAGACAAAGCTAGAAGCAGAAGAGCGACAAGGAAGAACAGACAGAGAACTTGAGGAGTTCGGCTGGGTTGTTTGTGTGCTCTCTATTGCTTTGTGCTTGAGTGTTCTTGCTGTATGTTTGTGAGCGTTTTCCTTCCATTGTCTCGTGAGCTTAACTTGTATCCTACTGAGACGTTTGTGGAGAGGTTTATCCACCGAGAAGGAGGCGCTGCTATATCCAGGTTCACCTGGGGCTTGATCTGCCGACGATCAAGGGATCGCCCACCTCACGGGCACGCCAAGGAGTAGGGGCAAGTTATCCCCGAACCTTGTACATCACGGTGTTAGCGTCGGTTTGCTGTCCTTCCTGTTTTTGTTCTTTCTACTGTGTATATTTCCATTGCTAATCTGATCACGCAGAAGAGTTCAAAGAGGTGAATGATTTAGGTGTCTGGCTACATTCACCCCCCCCTCTATAGCCATCCAAGCACCAACAAAAAGCTCCTCTCGATCCCATCAGGATGAAGAAAGAATGGAAGAGGTGTGAGGTCAGAGGGAGATCTAAAAGCTTGAAGATGATATACACCCCCCCCATCTAGGCGAAGGGGGGATAGGGAAACGAAGCTCTAACTCCATCTGCCCTAAGAAGAATGTCAACATGCCAGCGGGGGGCTCCGCGAGTGTCTGGTCCACTTTAGGGATGACAATCGCCATCACGGTCGGGACCCTATAGGCCTCGATGGCTGCTTGCAGGGCTTCCGGCCTCACTCTAGAAGAGGCGGACTCATACCATTCTGCCTGATAGTTCTCCATGTCCCCTAAACAGAAGACAAAGAGGAAGACGAACTACTCACGCGCAGTAGAAGCTCTACAAGGGACAAGGACGAAGTACACCCAGTCGCCGAACCAGAAGTGGAGGCCAGCGTCTGCCTTTTCCCCTCTTATACCTTGGCAGCCACCTGCCTAGGCACAATGGGGAAAGGATCCGTGGAAAGCCAGAAACTGCTTCACCCAGACAATCGATCGTTGTGAGCTAGCCATACCGACACACGACCATAAGGACTTGTGGGGGTAGCCGTTATAATATGTGGCAATAAGGCATTCGCGCGAACATCCTGTTACCCTCGAGAAAGGAGACTATGCGCCTTTACCACGAGAAGATAGGCGTCATTATAAACCTTCGAGAATCGGAGCAGCCTTTCTTGGAAAAGGAGGAAAGCATAAAAAGGGACCTTCAGGAACACAGGTCAAAGATGATGCGGTCCAAGAACCCCTCATAACTACTGCGGGCGAGAGGGCGAGAAGGCTTGTTAGAGCTCAGCTTCTTCATCCTTGCACTAGTCCGATCAGTCATACCTTTCCTTCGATCAGACTTGAAGGGGGGACTTGTGATAGGGTTGAATGAGCCCTGGTCATAACGAAGGATAAAGAAGTTGCGCGACCCAACAACAGTAGGTCAAGGCAACCCTCCTTTCCGGGCCTCGGGAATCCCCGAGAGCGGCGGGCTCGGGAAAGGCAGACTGGAAAGCCTCCACGGGAGCAGCCCGGAGGGTTAGGCCCCGAGAGCACCTCGGGAGCTATGGCACCCGAAGACCTCGAGCACGACTCGGGAGGTGGAATCCCCGCACTAACCGACCTCGAACACTGACCCTCCTCATGGTACGGATAAGCACCCCTGGTGGAAAAGGTCTTCACGACCCCCGAATGTCGCAACGGACGAAAGCCGATAACGGCTCAGACTGTTTCAAGGGGTATCCAGTTACCGATGAAAGAGGAGGACATGGCTTTCGTATCGGAGACGTGGCATAAATCGAGGACATGAGCTTGGTCTACGGACTTCGGTATAAAAGGTAGCTCAACCCCTCCGGTAAAGGGGTTACGCTTTCTTATTGTACATATTGTCTGTCTTTCTCAAAACCATTTTTCTTCGAAGGACCCACTAACTTGAGCGTCGGAGTGGACTCCGCTGGACCCCCGCTGGCGTGTCCCCTAACGCTTGTGTTCACTTCGCATGACCCCAAGTTCCTCCTCAGCGTAGTAACTTCCACGCGGACAGAACATCTGCGACTGACCATCGTCGATGACTCCTTCCGGAACATCATATGGCACATATTAAATTATAAATCAGTCGAACGTGTTGTAATAACTGCGAAATTGTAACTACTATAAATATTGTAACAATTATGATTTCATAATTGTTACAACGTGAATTTGACATATTATCTAACAATCACATTGTAGAAGCTAAAAAAATCATAGTTGCTACAACTTAAATTTGTCATGTTCAATAACATTAACATTTATATTGTTTGTTATGTTTAACAATATTTATGTTATAGTCACTGATCCTGTCGACAAGCGGAGTAGGTTCTCACTCGGGTGAGTTGGTCTACCCAAGATGACTTCGATTGCGATAGCGGCTAAGTCGGGGTCGGGCTTGAAAGCGATTAGGACACAAGTGGCTCGGGTCGGACCAAAAACAAGAGCGCAAGGTGGAGAAGAGGTTTTTCAATCGTAGGAACCTCCGCTTTGGAGGTCCAAAGGGGGTTTATATAGGGGAGGGGAAGCCCTCTGTCTTATCAGAGTTGTCCCCTCTCATTAAGAGCTGGTCAGTTGGTAGACTGGACTAATGGCAGCCTTAGTTGCTCTATGAGACTGACACAGCCGCCTAACAATCTGTCCAAATTGTCTCCTCTGACCCTCATTAATGTTTTGCGGCTGTCAGGTCATGATTATGTCAGAGATCCTTCCCTCATAATGGGGAGATTTAGGAAACCTTACTGATGATGATGAGGCCATTTGATTATTCGGGGTCGCCCGATCAGGAAACCATGGGTTTACCAGATCCTGAACCGAGGGGGGGGGGGGGGTGAAGGTGGTCGGTCAGACAAACCAGGCTGCTCTCCCATTCACGCTTTTAGAAGGGTGCCGAGGTGCCCGACCCAGGATTCCCGATCGAGGACGCCCGGCCAGGTGCCCCGACTGGGAGCTTTTGACCGGGAACCCCCGACCGGGGATCCACTTTGTACTGAGTGCTTCGTTTTCCGAGGAGCCTGACAAGTGCTTCTGACTTTACCGGACCGAGAACACCCGACCGGGAGCCCCAACCGGGAATCCCCTACCGGGAGATCCACTTTGTATTGAGCGCTTCCTTTTCCAAGGAGCCTGCCAAGTGCTTCTGACTTTACCCGACTGAGAACGCCCGGCCGGGCGCCCCCGACCAGGAACCCCAACTGGGAATCCCCGACCGGGAGATCCACTTTGTACTGAGCGCTTCCTTTTCCGAGGAGCCTGCCAAGTGCTTTGGACTTTACTCGACAGAGCATTCCCGACCGCTGATCCCTGATCGGGAACTCTTGGCCGGATATCGCTGACCGACCTCCAATCCAAGCAACCTCGAACTTTGATCACCCAAGCTAGATCGGCGTCTGGTGCATCGACTATCTTGGCCAAACCAAGACTTGACTCGACCATCTCCCCCGACCAAGACTTGATCCGACCGGACCCCCGGTCAACTCAGAAAACTTATCCGACCGGATCAATAACTAAAAAATTATAATTATTATAGTCATCATAATTTCGTAGTTGCTACAAGACGCTCAATTGATTCATGATTTAATGTGTTACAGGACATAAGGTAGTTGTGTCATTTTTGTGTCATTTATAGGGACTAGTGCCGTTGGATGGATGTCTTTTGATTAAAAAAAAATTAAAAAAGGATGATTATATGGTGATTCTAAAAACTAGGGATATTCTTTTGAATTTTGACCAATTTAAAATATACTAAGCATTTTAATTACCATAATTACAAATTGAAGTCTATCTACTTGTATTCAAGTGAATGGTGGATGTAGATTAAATGTGCAAAAATGTAAACACTTTAACCTCTAATTATTGATATAATATCTACTTAATAATGGTTAATGATTGAAATTGAAGATTATAGAGTGTTGGTATGGACATGCCTTGTGATCAAGTTTGATGAAATTAGTTTGATATAATTAACAAAGAGATTAAATTAAATTCATATTTTTTATTTTTATATGTGCATCGAGTGTCGGTTTAGCAAAGCTCATAAAGAGAGATTGTTGGTTTGAATTTGATAAGGAGTTTGGAAGATTGCAAAGCTTGTGATTAGATGAGATGAAGTTGAAATTAAGATTAAAAGGCTAAGAAGGTTGACCTGGTAAATTGATAGACTTGAGTTTGACGATTAATAAATCAAGGTTGACCATAGAAACCGGACGAGTCAAGGTGGAAGAGCAAGAGGCGGAGGTCAATTAGAACATGGCAAGTTATTTATAGAGTAAAAGGTTCATGATTAATTTGCTTGGTTAGAGTTGTGCATGCTATCGTGTAGGTTGCTAGTTTACTGACTTTGAGGCCGATAACAATTAGGTGTGTTAGGACCCATGCAAGCTAGAGGGGAGTAAATAACTTCGATTGCTTCTCGTCATTGCTTTGTGTTCGTCGTTGAAAGTGTAGCGGAAACCTTGTTGCAAACTCGACTTCACATGCACAACACCTTAGTTGACTTGGTATCCACTACTTTGAGATGACTAATCAAGAGTCCACACTAGCAATTTTCTTCCACATGAACTCTCTCTTTCTCAAAATTTTTCGGAGCCAAAGAAACTTCTATAAACTTTTTCTTACAAGAACACAACAAGAAATAAAAAAACAAACACAAATACAATTGAAAGTAACTGTATAATCAAAACCTTACTTGCTTGATCTCTTGTTGTTCGAAAATGTCTCTTGTTGACTAAAAATGCACTAGCACTTTGCTTCAAAATCACTAAGAACCAACATCTTCAAATGTCTTCTAAATCACCTTTTACAGGCAGCTGCTCAAGGTGATTTGTGCCTATCAGTGGATTGATTTTACCTATCAGTTAACTAATTTGATAAATTCAACTATTGAAACCTACAAAATGAATTTGTTTTTACCAGTTTGACCATATCAATCGACTAATTTCCCAAATCTGTTGAACTGATTTGCTTCTAGATCAAATTGATTCCGCTCCTTTCCAAATCAATTCAACTGATTTCTATATCAGTGGATTGATTTTCTAAATCAGTTGTTTCGTTTTACTTCTGTTTGCTTCTGGATTAAATCGATTCAATTGATTTCCTAATCAGTTGAATCAATTTACTTATGGATTAATACCTCCCTTGCATCCGATCCAATAACCAGTTATTGCACTAAGAATCTGGTCCTCGATCTCCTTGGAATTTTGTTGCCTTGCATCTAGCCCTACGACTTGCAAGGACTTTCTCACTGTTGTTATCCGGTTGGCTTCTGTTATATATGAGAGATGTCCTAAGACAATTTGTCACACCTTGAAGGTGATGTTTGCTCGAAAAACGGATAACATCTCCCTCCTTATAACAACACCAGAACCCTGGCTACAATGCCACAATGGCTATACAAGCATAAATATCTTTCGCCCACATAGGGCCGAAATATAAACACAACCACGCATGCTGATAAATACATAGTCCACACAGCTGGTACAAACACAACCACACAGTTTAAATATATAGCCCACACGGCTGAAATAAATGCAAACAACAGAAGACAATAAAATAGCTACACACAACACAAAATGACTGACTGTGTGCTAACACGGCTTAAACACATAAAATTATCATAATCAAGGCAAAAAAAAAACCAACAAGAGTAAAAATCACATACAAGTCAATATACACAAACAAGTCCAAAAAACCCAAGTATACGCATAAACAAAGAGAGATCATAGAAGCTCTCGACGAGAAATGGGGTTGATCTACGGATAGAACCTCCAACCGACTCCAAGTATCATCTATCTGCTACCTGGCGAAAGAAAACCAGTACAGGAGTGGTGAGTTCAAATGACTCCACGAGTAATAGAATTAGACAATGAATGAGCAATATAGTATAAGGAGATACAAATGATACAGTCTCATAGGAGATATCAACCTAAATAATGATAACAATAGTAAATGTCAATACCAACTTGGTCTACCGAGCATAGTATAATGAACAGAAAATGAACCTAAATAATGAGAACCATGTGTTTGGTTCTCCGTGACCCATTTAGACTTTCCAACTCATGCCAACTACCGAGTTGGTTGCTAGTTTACATACTTTGAGGCCAATAACAATTAGGTGAACTTAAAGCAACACATAGAGCAAGTTTAGAGGGCTTGATGCATCCGGAGAACCGAAATCTTAATTGTGAATATCATGATTTTGAATTGTGCCTGTAGATAGAGTGCACAACATTGTTTTTCTTTTTAATATGCGGTTAAGCCATTTAGGGTTTTACCCTTTAGGGTTTAGGTTATATTATTAAACACAAAAAAATTCAAAATAAAATTTTTTGAGATGCTCACTATATATATATATTTGCCTTTGCGTGCGCGACACCATGGTCAGGGCACTTAGATTCTATTCATGCATCCCAATTCATTTTTTTAAATCTCTATCAGAGCATTTGGATTGAAGGTTTAATTTAAAAAAATATATTTTTTTATATTTAAACCCTAAATATATATAATATATCCCTTAAGCATAAAATTTTTTTATCTTGAATTCTATAAACCAAGAGGGAAGTTTGAACCCTAGAGGAAAAATCTTATTAGCTTAAACTAAATATAACTCAATCCTAAATTCTAAAATTTTAAACCTTAAATATATATAATATACCTCGTTAGTTTCTAAAATTTTTTATCTTGAACACTATAACCTAAGAGAGAAGCCTGAACCCTAGAAAAAAAATCTTATTAACTTAAACCCACTATAACCTAACACTTAAATCCTAAAAACTTAAACCATAAATATATATAATATATTCCAAAAAAATCCTACTGCACGCACTCGAGGCACCTAGATTCAATCCAAACGCTCTGTTGTGTCTGCATAGGTCCACAAAGAAGAGGCTCACACTATATATATATATATATATATATATATATATATATATATATATATATATATATATATAGACACACACACACACACACCCGACTTCATGCTCGAAACAGTCCCGTTACCCGCTTCTAAGGAAGCTTGGAAGATTTACGTGGATGGTTCATCCGATCACAGATCAAGAGGAGTTAGAATTTTAATGATCTCACCTTGGGAGGATGTGCTATATTTATCAATCTAACTTAATTTTCGAGCAACCAACAATGAAGCCGAGTATGAGACAATACTAGCTGGATTATAAGCAGCCAAGCAAGTTGGAGCCACCCGGGTTACATTATATTCTGACTCTCAATTAGTGGCACAATAGCTTGATGGTGATTTTGAAGTTCGGAATGAACTCCTATAGAGGTATGTAACTACATACAAGCAATTGAAATCTTCTTTTGTTGAAGTAACTCTACAGAAAATATCCCGAGCAGATAATATAAAAGAGGATGAGCTGGCCATGTTTGCAAGTTCTTTAGTGTTATGGACATTAGAGGAGCCTATCATCTAGGAAGGAATTGTGGCTCAGATAGATGGAGAACCTACTGATACTATACTGTCTGACTAGAGAGAACCTTATGTAGAGTTCATACGTAATGGAACAGTATCTACAAGTTGTGAACAGGTCCGACACTTTCGTCATAGGGCATCTGGGTTCACTTTAATTAGAGAACAACTTTACAAGAGATCGTTCGCCAGGCTATTACTTAAGTGTGTTTGTTAGGATCTTGGGATGGCTAGAGAGGGGGGTGTGAATAGCCACCCACCAAAACTCGCTTCTTCCTACAATCAGATTAGCAACGGAAAACAAACAAAACAGAAATAAACCCAAACAGAGACTAACACAATGTTTACAAGGTTTGAGGATAACTTGCCCCTACTCCTTGGCGTGCCCGTGAGGTGGGCGATCCCTTGATCTTTGGCAGATCAGGCCCCGGAATGAATCCGGCTAAAAACTTCCTCCTTCTCGGTGGAGTAACCTCTCCACAAATGTCTCAGAAGTATATCAAGTGAAGCACAAGAGACTAGAGAAGGAAGCTTACATAACAGATGCACACCACCTTAAGCACAAGCACCAGTAGTAAGCAGAAAGATCAAACAAGAAGAAGAATGCAGAGAATACCAACAACTCAACAGTAAAACCCTTCGCAGATTTTCTATTCACCGTTCTCAGTTGTATTCCTCTGCTTCGCCAACTTCTTCTTCTTAAGCCTTTCTTCTACATACATTCAGGTGTCGTCACCCACTGACCCCTTCTAAGCTCTCAGTATACTGAAGTCATCCTCATCAGCTGAAGCATCAGGTCTGGTGCTGCTTCAGGTCTGGTGCCGTTGAAACCTGCAAGTGTGTATCAAACAAAATAGCACTATAGAAAGCCACCCTTGACCCTTCTTTTTGCTCCTTCATTTAAATTTCAAAGCTCTGTGTTGTCTGCACACTTACAGATTCATTAGCAAAGCAAATCAGAAATCAGAAGTAAATCAGAAATCAGAACTATGCTGACAACAATTTGAATTAAAGTTCAGAGGTGTTGATCGGTCGCCTTGACCGATTAGACAACCTCCTGACCCATCAGACTCTATCCTAATTGGTTCAGTGATGTTCTGATCGATCTCACTGACCGATTAGAGACTAGGGGATCGGTCACCGATCCCTAAACTCACTAAAATTTCAATCAAAGAACCCGATCGATCAAGGTACCGATCAGGGAAGTACCTAATCGTCAAGTGACCGATCAAGTAAGTGCCTGACCGATCAGGATCCATCCTGATCGGTCCAGGTCTGTTCTGATCGGTCGCACTGACCGATCAGAGATTCTTGTGATCAATCCATTGATCGATCACAATCTTTCTATGACCACACAGAATGCTTTTTGATCGGTCACCAGACCGTTCAGAAAACCTTCTGTTTTCTTAGAAGCTTTCTGGATCGGTCAACAGACCGATCAGACATCCTAGATCAGTCTTGTGACCGATCTACTATCAAGAGAGTTTGTGCCAACTCCCTGATCGGATTTCAAACCGATCCAGCCAACTTTGCTCTGATCATTTGATTGATTCATGGCCAATTCTGACCATGACTAACTCAAGTTAGACCCTGAGTCCAGCGAGCAGACTCCCTTGCCCTCTCTGACTCAGTCTGGTCCAGAGAACAAGCTACCGAGCCCTCTCCGACTTATCCCGATCCAGAAAATGAGCTACCGAGCCCTCTCTGACCAGAGTCCGGAGAACAAGCTACCGAGCCCTCTTCGACTCATCCCGGTTTAGAGAACGAGCTACCGAGCCCTCTCTGACCAGAGTCCGGAGAATGAGCTACCGAGCCCTCTCTGACCAGAGTCCGGAGAACGAGCTACCGAGCCCTCTCCAACTCATTTGGTCCAGAGAACGAGCTACCGAGCCCTCTCTGACCAGTACACTTAATCCGAACTTAACTATTTGATCTCAATTCTCACTCAACCAAACTTAAATCGGTGTCAACATCAAACCAACAAGCAGGTCAGACTGCATCAACAATCTCCCCCTTTTTATTGTTTGACAACATGATTTAAGTTTATGTAGGTGATAATAAGAGTCAAGTTTATTATTGCAAGGGAATCAGAATCCTCCCCCTACAATAGTTAAGTTCGTTAACAAGTAAAGAAAACAAATCCTAAACTTAACTAACCATCCTCTCCCCCTTTGTCAAACACCAAAAAGGGTGTAGACTGGTTATTAAGTTCAAAATCTCCCCCTTAACACAAGGGTCTCTCCCCAAAACCAAAAGAAACGAAGAGTAATATTTGAATGACATATGAAAGGCATATAACAGAAATATATCATTGCAAAATACGTATATGCATCATATGACACTAAGTAATGGAGTAAGGAGTAAAAACAAAATATAGTTGATGACTGAAATAAAAACCGAAACAAGCATAGCATAATGTCATCAGACACATAGTCAGAAGAAAATATCAACAAACATTCATAAGTCAAAGACGACATCAAAGGTACATCAATCATGATCATCGGGGAACGTGGGACATCAAACTGCATCGGATAAAATACAGGTATATCAGTGTCAGTAGAAGGCATAAAACTCCCCGGAGCCGTGCTGCTCGATGGCTGATACCCAGGAAAGGTCTGCTGGGGTGCATAACCTGCCATCCATGAGCGCAGCTCAGCAAGCATCCCCTGCTGATTGGCACGCATCTCCTACTGTACACGAGCTATCATAGAGATATCAGACTGCATCACCTGTTGCCCGAGCTCCAACATATGAAATCTATGATCCATGGTCTGCTCAAACTTAGCTATCTACCATCGTAGATCAGGCTTTGCCTCATCATCATCCTCTTTCGCGGGCGCACCATATCTAGCGGGACCAGCAGCAACCTGAACAGGTGGTGCCCGTGGTAACTCCCCAAGTCCCATGCCGTCCTTCCACCGTATCCCTCGAAAATCAGCAATGATTCCAGACTTGGAAAACACACGTTTTCCAAGTCGATAGTCTTGCTTAACCATCGGCACAGAGATTCCTTTTGACACATCAATACCAACTATAACTCGAGCCAGTAGTGATGATGTGGCCAAAAGGCATATACACAGTACGATGCCCGGGCTCACTATAGGAAATAATGGAGAAGAAAATGCTCGCCATGATATCAAAATCAAGGTGGCGATGCATCCCGTATAACATCAAACAGTGGTAGGGATGGATCTCAGCTAGGGGTTTGGAAGTGATAGGTAAGAGGCAATTGGTGATGATCTTGAACAACACATAATTAGCAGCAGAGAGACGAAGGGCATCGAAGGTAGGAAACTCACTAGCAAGTTCATCAATCCCATCAGGTCTGGGATGTCTGAAAAAGTACTCATATATAGAATCAGAAGTAACACCTTTGAACGGAGGCGGTAATGTTGGGACCGGTGCCGTCGATAGAGGGGGGAGGAGTGAATATCGACCATAAAATCTTCGCGGAAACTTCGTAAACTTTTCGGTTCATTCTAGATACAGAGTTAGTAGCAACGGAAAAATAGAAAGAACGAACAAAATAAACCACAGGTTGCACACGGGATTTACTTGGTTCCTAACCCCCCAGGGTCAGTACATCCAAGGCCTAATCACGGGAACGTCCGTCCACTAATGGTCTCCTTTCTAGACTTTCCGGAGGCGGTGAACCCCGTCTTACAGTGTAATATTTACAATCACATAGTATAAAATAAATTACGTGAGGAAAGTAAATCAAACCAAAAGAAAGGGGTCGAAGACTCGGCCGATCTGGAACTCCGAAGTGTCCCGCACCTCCTCCTGGAGCCTCCTTGGTCGCAGAGCTTCATCGTTAGCATTTTTCTTGCGGTCGGAATGCTCAAAATGATTGTGGAATTGTTGTGGTGACTTGAGGGGTTGAAACCCCTTTTATAGTCTTATCTAGGGCGCCCGTGATGCTATGGGGCGCATCATAAGCGGTCAAAAGCTCATCCAAATCGCGAACTTCGCGAACTGATAAAAACTGCCATATTGGGCGCCTGTATTAAAGGAGGTGCCTGATTTATTCAAGCGCCCGAGTTAATGGGGGTGCCTAGCTTCATTAAGGCGCCTATATCAATGGGGGTGCCCAGGAAGCTGCTTTTCAGCAGTTTTGTATTTATTTGTCTGCTTTCTCTTCAGTTTTAGGTACCTGCAAGATACATAAATATAAGGCAAATACATATGCAATCTTAGCCTTAAGGACTTGGTTCTGACTTCGGATTTCCAAGAAACCCTAGGTTGAACCGACGCCTTATGTTTCCATCCCAGGGAATGCACCTTTCACCTACTCCTTTCAGGAGAGTTTTGCCAACCAGTCCATTCAGTTGGACTTTTACTTAGCCTTCGAGACTCTCGGACCTCGAGACGTCTGAACCTCGACTCGTCTCTACTTATGTCCTTAGTCATCACTCAGCTAAGTTGCTCAATCCCTCGGACCAAGACTTCGTGCCCAAACCCTAGGTCCAAGACTTAGTGCCTAACTTCGCTCATCAAGACTTTTGCCCAACTTCACTCACCAGGACTTATTGCCCAATTTCACGAACTAGGACTTAGTACCAAACCCTCGGTCAGGTCTACGGTGCCCAGTTCTCGACCAGGACTTCGTGTCCAATTCCATGAATCAGGACTTAGTACCTAGGTTAACTAGGACTTTTCTTCACTTTGTTACTCCTCTCTTGACTCACCCTTCCCTTGTTCAATGTATCACTGACTTAAGCATATTGTCAAACATTGAAACACTTAGAGGAGGACATCACTGATGCATCTTGCACCAACAATCTCCCCCTTTTTGATGTTTGATAATATCTTGAGTTAGATTGGATGAAAGGGCTAAATTATGATCCTTGAAAAAAATAATCTAAGTTTTGAAAATAGATTTTGATCTTTGGGAGAAAAACATTTCTAACATAAGCTCACTCTCCCCTTTTTTTGAAAAAGACATTTTGATTTCCATAGATCCTTTGGGAAGAAAAAAATTTCTAACTTGGAATCGAAAAAAATAAAATTTCTTTCTAACTTAAGCTTACTATCCCCCTTTATCATACATAAAAAAAATGACAAAAAAAACTTGCACCAACAATGAAAAAAAAAACTCTTTTTGAAAGTACTTAGTATAAATCATAGCAAAGAGCCAAAAAGAAACCAAGTTCACTTAAGAAAAAAATAATTTTACTTAAATTGCACCAAAAGATTACACTTTGAAAAATATTGTGCATGAACTTGTACTTTGAATGATAATTTTACTTTGAAAAGTTTACACTTTGAGAAATTTATACTTTGAAAAATATGTACTTTTAAAAAGTATATTGAACTTTTTGAAATATGCAAATACCTTTTTGAAACAAATATATTGAACCTTTTGAAATATGCAAGTATTTTTTGAAAAATATTATGAACTTTGAAAAGTATAAGTACTATTGAAAAGTATTGTTGAAAAGTATAAGTACTTTTTGAAAAGCATTTTTGAAAGATATAAGTACTTTTTGAAAAGCATTTTTGAAAGATATAAGTACTTTTTTAAAAAAACATCATGCATTTTTGAAAGATATAAGTACTTTTTGAAATATATTTTTCAAAAAAAATTATAATACTTTACTTGACTTGGTTTCTTTTCCAGTTTAACACAATCCTAGGAAACCTTGTTAACTACAAGTGCATTTCCCTAAGTGTCCTGAAAAATTTTCCAAACATAAGAAAAATATTATTTTAAATTGATTCTATAAGTTTACAAAGACAAGTTTTTGAAAATGACAATATTTTCATTTAAAAAATGATTTAAAATGATAGTATTTTGAAAAGGAAAATTATTTATAAAGATTTTGAAAATCAGTGTATGAAAACATATTATTTTGAAATGTTCAATAATTTTTTTAATTTGACCTCCCCCTAAACTTGACCCAGTCCTAGGAAGCTTGTTGACTCTAAGTACTCTTCCTTTGAGTCTTTAGGGTTTGGTTCAGACCAAAAGAATTATCTAATAATTTCAAAAATAATGACTAGGAAGCTTGTTGACTACAAGTACTCTTCCTTTGAGTCCTAGGAAGCTTGTTGACTATAAGTACTCTTCCTTTGAGTCTTTAGGGTTTGGTTCAGACCAAAAGAATTATCTAATAATTTCAAAAATAATAATTGTTTGAAATAATTTCTTTTGATTTAGACTCCCCCTAAATTTGACACATCCTAGGAGTTCTTGTAGATCATGAAGTAGACTTTTCTTTGTGTCTTTAGGGTTTATCAAGATCAAAAGGGAAATAAGCACAATTTTTAGAGTGCATTTTGAAATATTTTTAGAGTGCATTTTGAAATAATAATTTCAAAAATCAGTCTTTAGGGTTTGGTTCAGTCCTAGGAAGCTTGTTGACTACAAGTACTCTTCCTTTAAGTCTTTAGGGTTTGGTTCAGACCAAAAGAATTATCTAATAATTTCAAAAATAATAATTATTTGAAATAATTTTTTTTGATTTAGACTCTCCCTAAATTTGACACATCCTAGGAGTTCTTGTAGATCATGAAGTAGACTTTCCTCTGTGTCTTTAGGGTTTATCAAATCAAAAGGGAAATAAGCACAATTTTTAGAGTGCATTTTGAAATATTTCTACAAACATGAGTATTTGAAAGACATATTTTGAAATGATAGCATAGTTTTCGGAAAATATAAGTGATAGTGATTTTTGTAAAACACGGTTTTCGAAAAACATTTTTACATGATGGTGATTTTTAAAGCATAGTTTCCGAAAAACCAAAAAAATCTTTTTAATGGAATAAGACACTCCCCCTGTATCCAACACCGTTTGACTCTATCTAAGTGCCTTAAGAGACTTTAGTGTTGACCTAAGAGGCTTGTGTCTAATTGTGTGAGTCAAACAAATTTTCAAAAGGATATAATTTTGAAAATGTATAATATATAAGCACTCAGACAAGCATGAAATCCATAAAAATATTATTATGTTAAAGCACTATTTTGAAGATAGATTTTTAGAAAAATATTCTAAGAATTTTGGAAAACAATTTTTGAAAAGCATTTTTCAATTTATTAGTCCTTAACATCTCACCCATTCTAGATGTCTCAGTACAAGCAAGCATGGTTGTCTTATGAGCGCATTGTGAGATTCTTGAATCATTTTTCTTAATTTGTTGTTAAATCTAAGATTTAATCGAAACTTGTGTTAGATTCAAATTTATCAAATAGTAAAGTGAATTTGATTTTCGATAATCAGCTTCCAGGTCTTGGCGAGACACAGAGGCCTTCTTTGGCCGTAGCCTTATTGGAGCAACAACCCTTTCCTTGACAAAGCCTTTTATCAAAAAATTATTTTTAAATTACTTCTTGAAAAATTTTGGTCTAACTAGCTTAGGATTTGAATCAGTAGCTTCGGCTAGTTCCACCAGACGGCTTCCCTAACGTACTATCATCTCACCTCCACCTAATACTAGGTTGTTCAAGTTTCAACTAGTCTTTTTCCTATAGCCGTTCTAAATCATGCATAAAATTAAACATGAATGACATGACATATATTTAAAAAATTAGCAGATGCATGGCATGACAATTATGCATGAGTCAAACAAGTCAAAACATTTAATTAAGTTTCTAAAGATGTATCAAATTCCCATTGACACATGTCGTGTGAACCCACGAATATGCCAACCCCCTTTGACATATTTGTTGTTATTTAGTTGGGGGTTTCAGTTAGGTAGGATTTTATTTGGTTGCAGTTTAAGTTATTAAGATTTAATTAAGTTTAAGTCTTAATTTAAATTGTTAAGATTTAATTAGAGATTAAAATTAATTAAGGATTTATTACATTAATTAAGAATTAATTGGATTTAAGTTGAATTAATTAAGATTTAATTAGATATTAAAATTAATTAAGATTGGAATCATTAAAGATTAATTAAGGTTTAGATAATTAAAGATTAATTAAGGTTGAGATAATTAAAGATTAATTAAGGTTGGAATAATTAAGGTTGAAATGATTAATTAATAGTTGTGGGTTTAATTTCATCATTTTCATTATTTCGAAAATTTCTGATTCATTTACTATTTCTACTTTATTCATTTTTTCAAATTTTTCTAACAATTTTGATTTGTTTGACTTTTTGTGAACTTTATTAACTATAGCCTTGATCCTAGAGAATTCACTTTCCTCCCATCCTCATCACTAAAATCACATCCTTCTATATCTTCATAGAAGGTGGAGTAATTTGGGCTACTAATTAGTGTGTCAGGATTATCCAAGAAAATAATTAAATTATTATCTAAAAGGACTTCATTTTCAATATCCTCAGAAAAATTATTTTCATAATCCTCAGAAATATTTTCAAAAAAATCATCTTTATCCTCATAACTATTTTCAAAAGAATCATCTTTATCCTTATAACAATCATCAGAAATATTTTCAATATTATCTTTAATATTTCTTAAAATAATTTCATTGTTATCCTTAAGATTTTCTAAAATAATTTCAATGTTATCCTTAAGATTCTCTGAAATAATTTTAAGATTCTCTGAAATAATTTCAATGTTATCCTTAAGATTCTCTGAAATAATTTCAATGTTATCTTTAAGATTTTCTGAAAAAACATTTTTATCTTCAGAAATATGTTTAATATTTTCAGGATAAATCTCACAATTTTCAGAGTTAATTTTAGAATTATCAGTAAAATTATCAGTATTAATTTCAGAGTTATCAGTAAAATTAATAGAATTAATTTTAGAAATTGTTGAATTAACATTAAAGATTAAACAGTTAATTTCTAATACTTTAGCAATATCTACATTTTCTAATTGGGCATGCACAATATTAATTTGACTATGCAGTAAATTTAATTTTTCAGAAAAATTATCTAACTTATCATACGACAGTGCAGGAATTTGTAAATTTTTAGGAATGTAAATTTTTCGTACCTTTGCCGGACACTTATTTTTGTAGTGTCCGTACTTTTCACATTTGAAGCACTGCACGTGGCTCTTGTCCCTCTGGACTCCTGGTGCTGGTATTTCCTTTGCCGCCGGTGAAGAGCGAGTCTTACAAATAGGACACTGATTTTTATAATGTCCTCTCTTTCTGCACTTGAAACATATAATATGGAATTTAAAATTGACCATAATTAAAAAATTATACCTGATTCACCCCTGGGCTCCCCCTCAACTCTTGGCGTCTTTGCTCCGTCGGCTGTTAGTCCGTTGAAGAATGACCAGGCTCTGATACCACTTGTTGGGATCAGTGCCGTCGATAGAGGGGGGGTGAATATCGACCGTAAAATCTTCGCGGAAACTTCGTAAACTTTTCGATTCGTTCTAGATACAGAGTTAGTAGTAGCGGAAAATAGAAAGTACAAACAAAAGAAACCATAGATTGCACATGGGATTTACTTGGTTCCCAACCCCCAAGGGTCAGTACATCCAAGACCTAAGCAAGGGAGCGCCCGTCCACTAATGGTCTCCTTTCCGGACTTTCCGGAGGCGGAGAAACCCGTCTTACAGTGCAAGATTTACAATCACAAAGTATAAAATAAATTACGTGTGAAAAGTAAATCAAACTAAAAGAAAGGGGTCGAAGACTCGGCCGATCTGGAACTCCGAAGTGTCGCGCACCTCCTCCTGGAGCTTCCTTGGTCGCAGAGCTTCGTCGTTAGTGTTTTTCTTCCGGTCGGAATGCTCAGAATGATTGTGGAATTGTTGTGGTGACTTGAGGGGTCGAAGCCCCTTTTATAGTCTTGTCTAGAGCGCCCGTGATGCTATGGGGCGCCTCATAAGCGGTCAAAAGCTCATCCAAATCGCGAACTGACAAAAATTGCCATATTGGTCGCATGTATTGTACCTCACCAGCCTTAGATTTTGAGGATTTCCTAATAGAGATTAGAGAAACACAAGTTGGATTAGGGGTGAAGGTCACGACACAACAACAAAATGGTTAGTAAATCCAAAATAACACATGTATTACTAACAGGTTACAAATGAGAAGAAGATTGAGATTAGTTGAAAATATTACTTGGGTGGCATGTTGTCATTGGTTGAGGAAGAACTTCGCAGTACAATCGCACGAGAAACTCGCCGGAAGTGCTGGAGAGACAGGAAGGAGAAGAAGTCTCGATGGAGAAGGAAGAAGAGGATGCTGTGGAGAAGAAGGTCGGCGGCCAGGGTTGGAAGAGGTTTATGGGAAAAGAGGGTTAATGTGGTTGGTGGACCGATCCACCAACTTGATTTAATGCATTGGATCAACGACCGATCCAATCAAAGAGTATCCGAACCGATCAGGAAGTATCCTGATCGATCAGAGAGAGTCCTGATCGGTCATCTTGACCGATTAGGGAGAGTCCTGATCGGTCTCCTTGACCGATCAGGGAGTATCCTAATCGGTCTGCGGACCGATCAAATTCGTTTTTGTTCGATACATAAATAGTTTTGATCGGTCTGTGGACCGATCAAACCGATTCCTGATCGGTCACTATGACCAATTAGGGTGATTCCTGATCGATCTATGGACCGATCACACGCGATTCTGTGCCATACAGAAATGTGTTGGATCAGTCGGTGGACTGATCAGATTTCAGATAAGTTTCTGAAACTCCTGAAATCGTTTCAAACACCCCCTTTTATTCTTTTCTTTTCCAACAAATATTCTAATACACTAAGAATTTAATTTCTTTGATCCTAAAGGTGTTTCCTTAACCAAAATTTATTCCTCCACACCAAGAATCAAGTGGAAGGTCATTTCCTTATGGATTTAAAATCCCAAAACAAGTTTGTATCAAATTTGTATCAAAAACAATGCTCCAACCAATTTTACTTGATTGGAATGTCCAACAATTAGGAATGACCATGAAGGGTTTTTACCATGATCCTATTGTGCACGTCACATCTCCAACTCCCTCCTTAAAAAGCTAAATTCATTTTCGGGGAGTGGTTTGGTGAAAATGTCCGCTAGATTAGATTTTGACTCAACATGTGAGAGTACAATATCCCCTCTAGCGACATGATCTCTAATGAAGTGATGATGCAATTCAATGTGTTTGGTCCTTGAATGGTGGACTAGATTTTTTGTAAGGTTTATGGTGCTTATATTGTCACACAACACTTGCACACCCTTGTAAGATAATTCATAGTCCTCTAAAGTGTGTATCATCCACAACAATTGTGATACACTCTCCCCCATGGCAATATACTCTGCCTCGGTCATGGAGAGAGCAACACAATGTTGCTTCCGACTTGAACAACTCACCAAAGATTATCCTAAGAATTGGCAACCCCCACTTGTGCTTTTTCGATCCAACTTGCACCAGCATAGTCGGAATCGGTATAACCTATCAAATCAAAAGACTCTATACGGGGGTACCACAGACCAACTCCAATAGTGCCCTTAAGGTATCTCAAAATCCTCTTAACAGCAATTAAATGAGATTTCTTGGCACATACTTGGTACCTAGCGCACATACCCACAGCAAAAAGAATGTCTGGGCGACTCGCTGTGAGGTATAGCAAACTACCAATCAGGCTTCTATATTGGGTCAAATCAACTGGCTTCTCACTCTCATCGTTATCTAATCGTGTGTTAGTCGCCATGGGAGTGGTTACCTCCTTTGAGTCACTCATATTGAATTTCTTGAGCATCTCTTGAGTGTATTTGGATTGATGCACATGAATTCCTTCTCTTGTTTGTTTGATTTCAAGTCCAAGGAAGAAAGTCAATTCTCCCACTATACTCATTTCAAACTCACTCTCCATGTGCTTAATGAACTCATTCAAATAGCCCTTATTGTTGGAGCCACAAATTATGTCATCGACATATACTTAAGCTACAAAAATATTTTCACCATCTCTACGTAGAAATAGTGTAGGGTCTATTTGACCTCTCACGAAATCTTTTTCAATCAAAAATGTTGACAACCGCTCATACCAAGCACGAGGTGCTGTTTTAGCCCATAAAGAGCCTTCTTTAGCTTAAACACATGGTTTGAAAATTTGAAATTTTCAAACCCCGGTAGTTGTTCAACATATACCTCTTCTTTAATAAAACCATTTAAGAAGGCCGATTTCACATCCATTTGATAGAGTTTGAAACCTCTATGTGCTGCAAATGCAAGCATCAATCGAATGGACTCCAATCGTGCCACGAGAGCATATGTCTCATCGTAATCAAGGCCTTCAACTTGACTATAGCCCTTGGCTACTACGTGTGCCTTGTTTCTTACGATTTCTCCTTTATGGTTCAATTTGTTCTTGAAGACCCATTTAGTTCCAATAATTGCGGTCTTCTTTGGTCTAGGAACTAAGTCCCAAACTCGGCTTCTCTCAAATTGACCTAACTCATCTTGCATAGCAATAATCCAATCGGGATCATGTAATGCCTCGTCAACTATTCTAGGTTAAATTTCAGAATCAAGGCGACCTCATTAGCCTCATTCCTAAAGAATGATCTAGTTCTAACCCCATGAGGGATATCTCCAACAATTTGATCTTGGGAATGACTAAAGGCTATATCTAGTTTGCCTTGGTGTTGGAGGTGCTTCTTGGATGGTTTCACTAGACACAGGCTCAGACTGAGGGTCAGGCTGAGCTCCATGTAGTCTAGGCTCACCATCATCAAACTCATCCGCAACACCTCCAATATTTGGGCTTTCATCCAATCATAATCTCTTAAGTTCGAATTGAACTCCTTCTACATCTCCTGAATGATCAATCACTTTTGGGGGCTCCTCAAATGCAACATTAGAAGATTCTTCAACTAACTTAGACTTCTTATTGTAGACTCGGTTGTTGGATCGTGAGAGCCGATAGAGGGGGGGTGAATATCGGAAATCACTCTTTTTCGAAAAACTAAGAGTAAGTGCACAGTGGAAACAAAAATACGAGACACAGCAAAAGGACACAGTGATTTTTACTTGGTTCGGAGCCTGTGTCGACTCCTACTCTAAGGCCCACGGTCGTTGACCGTTTACTTTGGGCAATTCTATATTCGCGCAAAGAGGTTACAATAATTTCAATTACAAAGAGAGTGCAATAAAATAATGACAAAATATTAAGCTCTTCGTTACCGACGTCCGGAGTGTATCGACTCTTTTCGGGGCAGCGGGACGTCGTCGGCTCGAGATGAGGCGTTTCTGGAGCAAGGCACGAGCGTAGAAGAGCGTGGAAGCTTTGGAGTGAAGTTGATGTGAAGCTTGGGGTCGAGGGGTGCTATTTATAGCACCTAGGGCGCCCTGGACGTCGGGGGCGCCCTGCCAAGTGTCATCCGATCCGCAGTTTGCTCGGTCAAGCTTTATCCCACCTAAATAGGGATGAAGTTTGACCTCTAGGGCGCCCTGGTCGCTAAGGGCGCCCTGGTTGACCCGGTCTTCTCGGCTGGATAGATTTGATCGGCCTCGCTGGCGTAGGCGCGAAGCGCCTTGGCTCCTGAGGGCGCCCTGGGCGCTCAGGGCGCCCTGGATGCTGAGGGCGCCCTGGATGCAGAGGGCGCCCCGGCCGGCGCCCCGGCCAGTGGTTAGCCGAACTCCTTTTTGCCTTACTTATTTCTTGTTCACCGTGGAGGCGCCCTAGACACTCAGGGCGCCCTACTCAATTGCTGCCTCACTCCTTTGAGGCTCTCTGAGCTGCAGACACACGTTCCTTTGGTCCTGCATCCAGGGTTAGTCTGAAAACAAGATAAAGCATTAATTTATACAGCCTTAGATGTCTTGGTTCTGACTTTGGTCTCCGAAATGGAGCCCTAGGTCGAACCGACGCCTACTGTTCCCTCGACGGGGAAAGCGTCCTCACCTACTCCTCTCGGGAGAATTTACCTGTTGCCAACCGCTCCTTTGGTTGGACTTTTGCCTGACGGTCCTTTGTCAGGGCTTGGATGCCGAGCTACCCTTCGCCCGGTGCCTAGCAGTCCTTCGCTAGGTTTTCTGTCCCAGACTGTCCTTCGCCTGGTGCCTAGCAGTCCTTCGCTAGGGCTTTTAACTCTGACATTCCTTCGCCAGTGCCTAGCGGTCCTTTGCTAGGGCTTTCACTGCACACTTGATTAACTTGTTAGAAAACAAGAAGGACTTAACTTTTGGTCTATGTTGCCATTATTAAAATACAGGTTTGACTTAGGTGCATTCTGCACCAACAATCTCCCCCTTTTTGATTTATGGCAACCCTAGTTCAAAAAGTTAAGTTAAGCAAGACATGAAAAAGTTTTAACTTTTGTTCCCTCCCCCTGGAAGGAATCTCCCCCTATGTTTTTCAAAAATTTGTGGGGTTTTAAACACTTTACTTGTACTTAAGTTTTAGGTAACTTGAAACTGCATAGTAGAGTTTTTAAAGCATAAATGTTAGCTTAAATACTCTGTAGTATATAACAAGCTTAAGTACTTAGTAGGTTTTGAATCACTTTAGTGCTTAACAAATTTGAAAAATTTTAGCTTTAGAGTAAAAATAATTTTGACAAGCTTAAGTAGAAACATTTTGAAAGGCTAGAGTACTTTGCAAAATTTGAAGGCTTGAAAAAAATTTGAAGCTAGAGTACTTTGCAAAATTTGAAAGCTTTAAGTAAAGAATTTTGAAGCTACAGTACTTAGCAAGATTTTGAAAGCTTTAAGTAAAGAATTTTGAAGCTATAGTACTTAGCAAAATTTTGAAAGTTTTAAGTAAAGAATTTTGAAAGCTTAAGTATCTTTCAGAAAGTTAAACTTTTGAATACTTTTTGAATAAAGGATAGAGTTAAGAAAATTTTGAAAAGAAAATTTTTGAAAAGAAAATTTTACTAAAATTTTACTCTCTCATTTCCTATCTCTCCCCCTTTGCCATATATCAAAACAATTAAATACAGCATAAATAAGGAAATAAGTAAAATTTTTGCTGTACTGAATCAATCCATACTTACATTTATACTAAATCAATCAATTCTCTCTATAGGGGCCTGTCTAACCCAATTAGCTACTTACTAACTGTTATAAACAGTAGTTTTTGCTAGGGTTAGTCAAGTTAAGTGTTTTTGTTCAAGTTAGATTTTCTAAACTTGACACTTAACTTGATTGCTGTATAAGTTGTATTTAGTGCCCCAATTACTGCAGATGCACTGACTTAAAGCATCTTGAATTGAGGCAAAGACCTAAGCATCTCAACCCTTTCTAGGTTATCAATCATAAGTACCCTAAGGTGCTTGTGAGATGCTGGCTTCTAAGTCTATAGGTGCATGCAGTTCTAGGGTTAAAGCCTAGGCTAAGTCCATTTTCGAAAAATCCCTAGTTTTGAAGGGGGTAGTTTTAAAATAAATATAAAACTAAGTCGAAAAGATTTTTAAAATAGATTTTTGAAAAATGCTTAAGTTGAAAATGAAAACTGATTTTGAAATTTAAATAAAACAGTTTTTCAAAATTCTAATTTTTAGAAAACTTATTTTTGAAATCAAGTAGAGTAAAATAATTGAGTTAAACTATTCTACTGAACACAATCCTAACTGATTGACAAGAACCCAATAATTATAAACTAGTCATCATAAAATAAAAGCAGGTACTCTAGTTTCAACATAGTCAACAGTCAAGCACAAGTCAACCCTACTGAGTAGGGGTAGTCAAATAGGTACAATGCTAAGTGAATCTAAGATGAAGGACCGGGGTGATCAGATGGACCCGGCTGCCACGCATTGAATCGTGCCATCATCTGTAAGAATCGTGCATCAGCTACTTCTCTATCAGCTCGGCGAGCGTCCATCTGCTCTATGTGAGAGGCCTCGACCTCTTCTCGGAGACTCTGTATCTGTGTCTCCATACGGGTCACTCTCTCGTAGAGTGTCGGTGGAGCGGGCTCGTTTATATGGGCTCGGGCTTCTGCTGCTACATCTGCGGCGTCGTACTCGACCTCCTCGTTCGAATCGATCTTGATGAGTTGCTCTCCGACGTCTCCAGGACAGAACCCCGGTACCGGACACCTCTATACCTGCTAGGGCGAAGTTTCTATAGCCTATTTCATCGTAGTCGGTCAGATCGGCCATTTCTCCCTCGGTAATGTTCCTACCATGGTAATGTAGTAGGGACGTGATAACGTGGCAGTAGGGTGTGCGTACCCGCCCTTGCGTGGTCACACTGGATGCGTGTAGGATAGTGTGAAACATATGAAGTCCTATATCAATATCTAGCTGGTGAATCAGGGCGTACAGGAGAAAGGTATGGAATGGTCGCATAGTGGTGACGTCCCTGGTGGATAAGGGCAGAATACATCGGAAGACCCTGTATAGGGCGTAGTCCTGAACCTCTAAGTCGACTGACTGGAATCGTCTGGCCACTGGTTGCCTAAAGAAGTATGCGTGTAATGTGTCTAAGGTGATGTGAGAATAGGGAGCATCAAAGGGAGGCTCCCTAGGAGGATAACAACAGAAGATGGACTGCGAGGGTCGTAGTCCTAAAAATCGGTTCAGTAATGTTGGTGTGATGGTTAAGGGAATACCTTGAACCATGGTGGAGAACATGAGATTATCCTGTCTAATGATATTATTGTAAAATTCTGCACATAAGGAAGTATTGATTGGGTGAGTGCAGAATACGAGATTGTCCAGTTGGTAGTGGTTTATGACGTTCATAGCTAGGGGACAGGATTGGGTGAAGAATAGCCTATTCAAGTAACTCGTTTTGATAGGTTTATAGGTGGTACGAGCGAACTTGTTACATAATTCTAAATTGGGAAACCTAGGATCAGGACTAGGTTGAGTACCGGGTTCTGCCTGATTAGGTCGGCGTCTTCTAAGAGAAAGAATGTATACTTAAAGAGAGTGTGCATTTATTGAAAAATTGAAAAGAAATTAAAAAAAACAATAAATTATACCGATTTGCTCGGGGAGGCATTGTTGAGGGCTTGAGAGCTTGAGAGGGTTGCAAGATCTCTTGGAAGGTAGAAGATTGAGGAGGAGAAGTGTTTTGGGTGTGAAGAGTAGAAGGGGAAGGGAGCCCCTTTTTATAGGCAGTCTCGGGCGCCCTGCCTCCGGAGGGCGCCCTAACTGGCGAGGGCGCCCTGAATGACCAGGGCGCCTTGACCAGGCTGCAGCTGCCTTTTTGGCAGCTTTTGACCACTGAAGGACACTGGCAAGGGCACCTTTCCGGACGAGGGCGCCTTTATCAGGTCTGTAGTTCTGTTTGTGCAGCTTTCTGCCGCTGAACGATTGTGGGAGGGCGCCCTGCATGACAAGGGCGCCCTAAACAGGGCTGCAGCTGCCTTTTGGCAGCTTTTGACCAGCCTTGGGGCGCCCACACCGGTTTGGGCGCCCTAAGGACTAGCTTTTGACTCAAATGAAGTGCATTTGACCAGATTTGACCTGGTTTGACTACATTGACCGTAGTTTGACTATGTTGACTGTGGTTTGACCATGTTGACCATGGTTTGACATATAGAATTTCACTGAAACACAGGTACTAAGGGAATCATTTAGTCTTAATTTTACTGTCTCACCCAGATCTAGGGTTTTCAATCACGTTAACCTTATAGGTTTTGTGAGACAGGTTTTGATAGTTTTGAAAATTTTGAAAATTTTGATTAATTTTGAAAACAATTGCATTTTAAAAACTTAATTAATTTTGAAAACAATTAAAAATGTTTAAATCTATAAATAATTGAAATTTTGTATTAGATTCGAATTTAACAAAAATTAATTTGAATTTGAAATTCAAAAATTAGCTTCCAGGTCTTGGCGAGGCACTAAGCCTTCTTTGGCCGAAGCCTTATGGGATCATCCACCCTTTCCTTGACAAAGCCTTTTAATGAAATTTCATTTTCAAAATCAATTTCTGAAAAATTTCTGGTCTAACTAGTTTGGGTTTTGGATCGGTAGCTTCGGTCAGTTCCGCCAGTCTAAAGAGACCAAGTGAACTTGATCTTATTAGAATTGGTTTCCCCAACGTACTATCATCTCACCTCTACCCAATACTATGTTGTCAAATTTCAGCTAAGTTTGTTCAGTCCTTAACTAACCTAAGTCTAAGCATGGTATATTGCAGAAATTAAATAAACAATTAAACAATCAATTTAAATCAATAATGACAAGTTTATCTAATAATAAAAATGGTTTTCAGTTTGGCTCCCCCTGGACTAAAGCCACGGTGATGGTTAGGCAAGATGTGAATCTTGTCCTTGGGGATCCAATACTGATTTGATCCAGTTGGTTTGTTCAGGCATAGTTTAGGTACCCATGCCTGAGTTTTGCCTCTGGACTGATTCAGTACAGCCAAATATGATCTTTGTCGGAATTTGGTTCGGTAGCCAAGTCCAGATCGATTTAGAACTGATTTCTGTTTTCCAAGGATCATGTCAAGACCCTTAGAACCAGATGTAAATCGTTCTAAAGCTGTTCTAAAATCCTTAACCTGAGTTTTCAGGGAGGAATTCTCCTTTTCAAGTTTTTCAACTTGAGTGGGAGTTCCTTCCTGAACCTTCTCGGTTAAGGGTTTAGAGTCAGCTCCCTCTTTCAGGAGTTTTACTTCCTGTCGGAGGGTTTCGACCCGGAGTTTGGCTTTTGCCAAATCACGAGAAAGAAAAGAAATCAATTCAGTTAACTGTAATCTATTAAAACCAGTTACCTTAATTTCTCCGTCTTCTGTGAAGGTCAGCTCGCCGTCTTCTTGTTCTGATTCTGACTCTGTCTCGACTTTATCTGAGGCGGTCAGAGCTAGGAGGTTGGACTGGGGTGTCTCTTCTTCTTCTTCTGAGGAAGACTCGTCCCAGGTTGCTTGCAGTGCCTTCTTTTTTCTCGGCTTCTTCGTCTCCTTTAGGTTAGGGCACTCTGACTTGTAGTGGCCCTTTTTCTTGCACTTGTAGCAGGTCACATTGGGCTTGTTTGCTGGTTCAGTTGGTTCGTCCTTTCTTCGGCCGGTTTTTCGTTTGTTGGTTCGGTTCTTCAGCTCCTTGTAGTAGCTTCGAGCGAGCCGGACCAGCTTAGTATGATCTTTATCTTCTTCTTCTGAATCTGAGTCTGAGTTAGATTCGGTTTCAGGTTCAGGCTTCTTCTTTGTTGTTCTTCCAGTCTTGCCTGCAAGAAAAGCAATACCTTTCTCAACCATATTGGTGTTAGTTTGTTCGTGCAGTTCTAATTCAGAAAATAATTCGTCTAATTTTATTTTAGAAAGATCCCTAGAGACCTTGTATGCATCTACCATAGATGTCCACAAGGTGTTTCTAGGGAAGGCATTTAGAGCATACCTTATTAGGTCACGGTTTTCAACCTTGTGACCTATTGTGTGAAGACCGTTCATTACCTCTTGGATCCGTGCGTGGAGTTGGGCTGTTGATTCGTTGTCCACCATCTTGATAGTGTATAATTTGTTTAGTAGCAGATCCCGCTTGCTGATCCGAGTATCTGAAGTCCCTTCGTGCAGCTCGATCAGTTTTGTCCATAGCTCCTTTGCACTATTGAAGGGGCCCACGCGGTTCAGCTCTTCTTTTGTCAGCCCGCATTGTAGGATTTGCGTTGCTTTTGCGTCGGCTTCTATCTTGCGCTTTAGAGTGTTGTCCCACTCCGAGTAGCTTTGTGGAAGTCCTTCTGCATTTCGGGGGATCTCCAGACCGGACTGGATAATGATCCACATGTCCACCTGAGTTTTCAGGTGGACCTCCATGCGACTTTTCCAGTAGGAAAAGTCTTCTCCACTGAAGAGTGGAGGTCTAGCGGTGCTGAATCCCTCTTGCATAGACATTTGTTCTAAAAAAGAAAATTTTACAAAAAAAATGTCCCAAGACTTGGTCTTGGATTAGCAGTGCGGGATAAAGATAATTATAAGAAATAAAATAAAAAAATCCGAAAAAAAATATTTCAAACTGGTGGTTGCACCAAGTTTGAATTCCCCGCTCTGATACCACTTGTTGGATCGTGAGAGCCGATAGAGGGGGGGTGAATATCGGAAATCGCTCTTTTTCGGAAAACTAAGAGTAAGTGCACAGCGGAAACAAAAATACGAGACACAGCAAAAGGACACAGTGATTTTTACTTGGTTCGGAGCCTGTGTCGACTCCTACTCCAAGGCCCACGGTCGTTGACCGTTTACTTTGGGCAATTCTATATTCGCGCAAAGATGTTACAATAATTTCAATTACAAAGAGAGTGCAATAAAATAATGACAAAATATTAAGCTCTTCGTTACCGACGTCCGGAGTGTATCGACTCTTTTCGGGGCAGCGGGACGTCGTCGGCTCGAGATGAGGCGTTTCTGGAGCAAGGCACGAGCGTAGAAGAGCGTGGAAGCTTTGGAGTGAAGTTGATGTGAAGCTTGGGGTCGAGGGGTGCTATTTATAGCACCTAGGGCGCCCTGGACGTCGGGGGCGCCCTGCCAAGTGTCATCCGATCCGCAGTTTGCTCGGTCAAGCTTTATCCCACCTAAATAGGGATAAAGTTTGACCTCTGGGGCGCCCTGGTCGCTGAGGGCGCCCTGGTTGACTCGGTCTTCTCGGCTGGATAGATTTGATCGGCCTCGCTGGCGTAGGCGCGAAGCGCCTTGGCTCCTGAGGGCGCCCTGGGCGCTCAAGGCGCCCTGGATGCTGAGGGCGCCCTGGATGCAGAGGGCGCCCCGGCCAGTGGTTAGCCGAACTCCTTTTTGCCTTACTTGTTTCTTGTTCACCGTGGAGGCGCCCTAGACACTCAGGGCGCCCTACTCAGTTGCTGCCTCACTCCTTTGAGGCTCTCTGAGCTGCAGACACACGTTCCTTTGGTCCTGCATCCAGGGTTAGTCTGAAAACAAGATAAAGCATTAATTTATACAGCCTTAGCTGTCTTGGTTCTAACTTTGGTCTCCGAAATGGAGCCCTAGGTCGAACCGACGCTTATTGTTCCCTCGACGGGGAAAGCGTCCTCACCTACTCCTCTCGGGAGAATTTACCTGTTGTCAACCGCTCCTTTGGTTGGACTTTTACCTGACGGTCCTTTGTCAGGGCTTGGATGCCGAGCTACCCTTCGCCCGGTGCCTAGCAGTCCTTCGCTAGGTTTTCTGTCCCAGACTGTCCTTCGCCTGGTGCCTAGCAGTCCTTCGCTAGGGCTTTTAACTCTGGCATTCCTTCGCCAGTGCCTAGCGGTCCTTTGCTAGGGCTTTCACTGCACACTTGATTAACTTGTTAGAAAACAAGAAAGACTTAACTTTTGGTCTATGTTGCCATTATCAAAACACATGTTTGACTTAGGTGCATTCTGCACCAACATCGGTAAGCTTTCTTGACAAGGGAATACCCGATAAGTATCTCTTCATCAGCTTTTGCTGTGAACTTTCCAAGATGATCCTTAGTGTTTAGAATAAACACCTTACACCCAAACACCCGGAGATGCCTAACTGTAGATGGTCTTCCAAACCAATGTTCTTGTGGAGTCTTTCCTAAAAACCTATGGATAAGGACTCGATTTTGCACATAGCAAGCTGTGTTTACAGCTTCAGCCCATAAGTAGCTCGGTAAGCAGTACTCATTAAGCATGCTTCGTACAGCCTCTTGTAGGACTCGGTTCTTCCTCTCTACAACACCATTTTGCTGTGGTGTTCTAGTAGTAGAGAACTAATGTCTATATCCTTTCTCTTGAAAAAATTCTAAAAATCTATGGTTTTGAAATTCACCTCCATGATCACTCCTAATAGTTTTAATTGTTGTAGATTTTTCATTTTCAGTTCTTCTTCAAAAAGAAATAAAAATGTCTAAGGTTTGGTCCTTATGTTTTAGGAAATAGGTCTATATATATCTTGTATAATCATCAACAATCACAAAATAATATCTACTGTCATTCAATGAAACTACGGTACTGCAATCAAACAAGTCCATATGCAATAAATTTAAAGCAGTAGAAGTACTTACAGAGCTTTTACCTTTATGAGACGCTTTTGTTTGCTTACCCATTTGACATGTATCACATAATTTTTCTTTTTCGTACTTGATGCTCGGTAAGCCTCGTACAAGTCCCTTGTTGGCCAGTTTTCGGATGTTCTTCATGTTCACGTGAGCCAACCTCCGGTGCCAAAGCCAAGATTCTTCTTCTTTTGACATGAAACACTTAACAGAGGCATTAGTAGCACTTTTAAAAGAGACTTGATAAATGTTGTCTACTCTTGTGCCTACTAATACTGTGTCATGTGTGTCTAACTAGACATTGACTTGGGTGAAATTCAATTGTGTATCCCGCATCACACAATTGACTGACACGCAGGAAATTGAAGGTCATCCCCTTGACTAGAAGGACATTCTTGATCCTAAGACATTCGGATATTTGAATGTCACCTATTCCTACAACCTTGACACTACCATTGTTACCAAATGAAACATTACCTCTACTTTTGTTTTGTAGGGTAGTGAATAATGATTTATCTCCAGTCATGTGTTTGGAGCACCCACTATCAACAAACCATGTTGATAGATGCTCCCCCTCAACCACTGCCTACACAACACGAAAGATAGATGATTTAGGTACCCAAACCTTGGGACCTAATGCACCTACAATGCAAGTCTTTGGCATCCATGCCTTGGTCATTTTCTTCCTAAGTCCTTGAACCCTAGAAACATTTGATGATTTAAATTGGGTTCTAGACATCAATGACACAAAACTAGGTTCCTTAGGTTGGTAACCTATACCAACCTTGTTGTAGACCACTCTTTGGGCATTGATGATCATATCTAAGGTCTTAGAGCTAGTTGAAAATTTCCCAAGAAGATTCTTGAGTTTTTCAACTTCACTCTTTAAGGCTTTGTTCTCATCCTCAAAGACCTCAACATGCAAATCATCTATTTCATCATCCTTAGAGATTCTCAATTGTTCTACTTCTAACTTTAAGGATTTTACTTTGTCCTTAGATTTTTTGAGCAAAGTAGTCAAGCAAGCAATAGTTCTATAGCACTTATCAAGCTCGGGAGAGATTACCTCTTCATCATCCGAAGATGATGAAGCCGCGGTTGAAGGATCACTTGACTCGTCATCACTCTCTATGTTTGAATCTTCTAATGTCATAAGAGCCACGTAGCGGGTGCTCTTCTCCTCCTTCTCCTCCTCGGATGAGCTAGATGAGGACTCATCTCATATGGCCTTTAATGTCTTCTTCTTCTTTGCCTTCTCCTTCTTCTTCTTGAGTTTTGGACACTCACTTCTGTAGTGCCCCTTCTTGCTACATTCATAACAAGTGACATTAGTTTTATCAACATTATTTTCACTTGTTTTACCTTTTCCTTTGTAACGTCAACTCTTCCTCATCATTCTTCTCACAAAGTTTGCCATTTCGGTTGATGAAGAATCGCTTCCGTCCTCATCGGATTCAGATGAAGAAGAGGAGACCTCCTTCTCCTTCTTCTTTTCTTTCTTCTTCTTTCCTTTGTCCCCTGCAACAAGAGCAATACCCTTCTCTTTTGGGTCTTTATTAGCAAGCTCATGTAGCTCCATTTCATAAAAGAAATCATCTAATTTTACAATGGAAAGGTCCTTGGATACCTTGTAGGCATCCACCATGGATGACCACAAGGCATTCCTAGGAAAGGACTTGAGTACCTTACGAGATCACGATTCTCGACCTTCTCATCGATCGAGTGCAAGCCGTTAAGGATCTCTTTGAACCGACCATGAAGCTCGCTCACGATTTCACTTTCTTTCATGGAAAGATTCTGGAGTTGGTTGAGAAAGAGATCCCTTTTCGCTATACGGGAGTCTCGAGTGCCTTCATGTAGCTCTATGAGCTTGTTCCACAGATCTTTGGCACTTGAGAAGTGACCAAACTTAATGAGTTGATCCTTGGTCATCCCACACTGCAGAGTGACCACTGCCTTGACATCTGCCTCTCCTTTTCTTGTTTGTTCTGCTGACCATCTTGATGACTCAAGCTCCTTGCCCTCAGCATCCTTTGGAGGAGTGAATCCCTCCTTGACTGAGAACCACATGCCAATGTCAGTTTTCAAATAATACTCCATCTTGCTTCTCCAGTACTGGAAATCTGCTCCATCAAAGAAGGGTGGACGGTTGGTGCTGATACCTTCTCCTCTCAAAGTCATCTTCTTGCTCTTAGGATATTAATCTGGTTGAAAGAGAAACTCGCTCTGATACCACTTGTTAGGATCTTGGGATGGCTAGAGAGAGGGGGTGTGAATAGCCACCCACCAAAACTCGCTTCTTCCTTCAATTAGATTAGCAGTGGAAAACAAACAAAACAGAAATAAACCAAAACAGATACTAACACAATGTTTACAAGGTTCAGAGATAACTTTCCCCTACTTCTTGGCGTGCCCGTGAGGTGGGCGATCCCTTGATCTTCGGCAGATCAAGCCCCGGAATGAATCTGGCTAAAAACTTCCTCCTTCTCGGTGGAGTGACCTCTCTACAAATGTCTCAGAAGTATATCAAGTGAAGCACAAGAGACTAGAGAAGGAAGCTTACACAATAGATGCACACCACCTTAAGCACAAACACCAGTAGTAAGCAGAAAGATCAAACAAGAAGAAGAATGCAGAGAACACCAACAACTCAACAGCAAAACCCTTCGCAGATTTTCTAGTCACCGTTCTCAGTTGTATTCCTCTGCTTCGCCAACTTCTTCTTCTTAAGCTTGTCTTTTGCACACATACAGGCGTCGTCACCCACTGACCCCTTCTGAGCTCTCAGCATATTGAAGTCATCCTCTTCAGCTGAAGCTTCAGGTCTGGTGTCGTTGAAACCTGCAAGTGTGTATCAAACAAAATAGCACCATAGAAAGTTACCCTTGACCCTTCTTTTTGTTCCTTCATTTAAATTTCAAAGCTCTGTGTTGACTGCACACTTACATATTCATTAGCGAAGCAAAGCAGAAATCAGAACTGCGCTGACAACAATTTGAATTAAAGTTCAGAGGTGTTGATCAGTCGCCTTGACCGATCAGATAACCTCCTGACCCATCAGACTCTATCCTGATTGGTCCAGTGATATTCTAATCGATCTCACTGACCGATCAGAGACCAGGGGATCGGTCACCAGACCGATTCCTAAACTCACTAGAATTTCAGTCAAAGCACCTGATCGATCAAGGTGACCGATCAGGGAAGTACCTGATCGGTCAAGGTGACCAATCAGGCAAGTGCCTGATCGATCAGGATCCATCCTAATTGGTCCAGGTCTGTTCTGATTGGTCGCACTGACCGATCAGAGATTCTTGTGATCAATCCATTGATCGATCATAATCTTTCTGTGACCACACAGAATGTTTTCTGATCGGTCACCAGACCATTCAGAAAACCTTCTGTTTCCTCAGAAGCTTTCTGGATCGGTCAACAGACCGATCAGACACCCTAGATCGGTCTTGTGACCGATATACTATCAAGAGAGTTTGTGCCAACTCCCTGATCGGATTTCAGACCGATCCAGCCAACTTTGCTCTGATCATTTGATTCATTCATGGCCAATTCTCACCATGACTAACTCAAGTTAGACCCTGAGTACAGCGTGTTGGTGCAGGAAGCACCAGATCGAACCTTGTTTTGATATTGGCAAAGGATTCAAAGTTAAGGGTTGTTTGGTATCTAACAATGCTGCTTGAGAGTGCAGGAAACAAAGTCCTAGCGAAGGGCTGCTAGGCACCTGACGATGGGCTGTCAGGAAACCAAGTCCTGGCGAAGGGTTGCTGGGGGAAAACCAAATCCTGGCGAAGGGCTGCTAGGCGAAAACCAAGTCCTGGCGAAGGGCTGCTAGGCGAAAACCAAGTCCTGGCGAAGGGCTGCTAGGCGAAAACCAAGACCTGGCGAAGGGCTGCCGGGCAAAAGTCCAACTGGAGGATCCGGTTGGCACCAGGTAAATTCTCCCGAGAGGAGTAGGTGAGGACGCGTTCCCCTCGAGGGAACATTAGGCGTCGGTTCGACCTAGGGCTCCATTTTGGAGATCCAAAGTCAGAACCAAGACAGCTAAGGTTGTTTTAACTAACTTATTATTTGCTGTTTTGGACTAACCCTGGATGCAGGACCGAAGGACTGTGTTTCTGCAGCTCAGAGAGCCTCAAAGGAGTGAGGCCGTAGCTGAGCAGGGCGCCCCGGATGTGTCGGGCGCCCCAGAGTCAACCCAAAGTCAGCAGAGAGGTAAACGCCCCGACAGCAGCGCAATTGGGGGCGCCCCGCGTGTGTCGGGCGCCCCGCATGTCGGGCGCCCCGCGTGTCTCGGGCGCCCACTGTGCCACGCCACTGAAGGCTGCTGCAGCTCACTCTCGCGAAGCCCTGAAGATGACGCTTTGACCGGTCAACCGGGCGCCCCGCGCGCGTCGAGCGCCCCGGTCAAAGCTGATCCCGAAGATGAAGAGATCAGCCTTGACCAGAGGGCTCGCCGGATCAAGAGCCACGTGGGGGGCGCCCCGAGCATGTCGGGCGCCCCCTGCCCTATATAAAGAGGGCCTCGACCCTATTCTTGAACAACCAATTCCTTCGACAATTCTACGCTCTTCTGCTTCCACGACACGCTCCAGAAAGCTACCAACTCAAGCCGACGACGTCCCGCTGCTCCAGAACTTCAATCTTCACCGGACGTTGGTAACAAGAGTTGTATTTAAGTTTACGAGAATATTTTTATTATTATTTGTGTGTAAACTTTTGTGAACTTATAGAATTGCCCGCAGAAAACGGTCAACGACCGTGGGCCTTGGAGTAGGAGTCGACCCAGGCTCCGAACCAAGTAAACCGGCTGTGTTTGCGTTGTTGTGTTCTCTTTTATTTCCGCTGCGCACCCGCTCTTTTTAAATCCGAACGAATTGCGACATTCACCCCCCCCTCTCTCGCATTTCTCGATCCAACAAGTGGTATCAGAGCGGGGTAGTTCAAACTTGGTGCAACCACCAATTTGAAAGTTTTTCGGATTTACGAATTTTTTTATCTTATTTCTTTTCCTTTTTTTAATCAACACCACTACATCTTTTCGCCTTTTATTTTAAAAATAAAAAATATCTGTAGGTGGATTTAAAAAAATCCTTACGCCTTTTTCAATTTTGAATTCTCACTTTTTTACCATAAGTCAGAATTGTCAAAATAATCAACCTTTGAAAATTTGTCATAAACTTTTTTTATTATTATTTTAATATTATTTTTTCTCGAAAATCGTGCTACCTTAATCTGAGCAAATTTTTTCGAAACATTAAAGTCTTACTTTTTGTCATCAAAATTGGTAAAGTAACATTTTCAAAATTTTGACATAAATTTTTTATATCAGTCTGCCCCGAAATCCGTGCAATAGTTTTTATTAGGCTAATTTTTCTCTCTCTCCCGCACTACTAATCCAAGACCAAGTCTTGGTACATTTCTACTTTTTCCCTCTGTGTGCAAGGGTTTTTAAATGGCCAATCAAGAATGGAACAGCGTTCGTCCACCTCTCTTCTCCGGTGAAAACTTCAATTCTTGGAGAAGTCAAATGGAGTTCCATCTGAAGACCCATATGGACATATGGATGATCATTCAAACAGGGTTCCACCTCCCTACAGAAGATGGACTATCAGTTGCATGGGATAAACTGGATGAACCCACCCTCAACCAAATTGAGACTGATGCAAGAGCAACTGCAATTCTTCAATGCGGTCTAACCAACGAACAACTCAAGCTAGTCGGTTCATTTGGATGTGCTAGAGAAATTTGGGAGAAATTGATCAATCTTCATCAAGAAATCTCAGATGAAGAAGAAGATCAGGTAAGTTATCTCGCACTCTCGGTCCAAGCACAGACAGCCGAGTCAGAGTCTGAACCTGAACCCAGAGTCGAAATCGAACCAGCAGAATTAGACGACGAACTGACTGAGATGGTAACCAATTTCAAATTCTTTTCTAAATTAGAATTAAATAATCAAGCTGATACTGCAATGGTCGAGGAAGGTATAACTTTTGCAGGGAAAACTCCAAGAGAACCATCAAAGAAGGAGCTTCAACCGGTACCCAAGTCCGACTCAGACACGGAATCAGAAGATGAGCCTAGATCCGAGACAGCAACAATTAAGGGGGAGATTCCCAATAAGGAATCAAAAGGTAAAATTACAAATTTAAATTTTAAAAATCATATAATTTGTTACATATGCAGGAAGAGAGGGCACTACCAAACTAAGTGTCCTACCCGTAAGATTCAAACGATACCACCGACGGCAACAAAGAAACGAGCTCCAAAAGCACGAAAGAACAAGAGTCGCATTCAATGCTTCAAGTGTCAGGAGTTTGGGCATTACAAAGAGGAATGCACAGATAAACGTTACAAAGATCCAGGGAAACCAACCAAAATGGGTAACTGTAATTTACATCCAAATCAACTCTTTACCTTGAATACTGATAGTTTAATTAATCTCCCTTGGTCAAATTTAGATATGGATGCATGCTTAGATAACTTGATGAAATCATGTATATTAGCAAAGTCAAAATTCAAAATGTTAAGACAAGAAAATGAGACTTTGAAAATTAAAATTGATATACAAGAAAAACTGATTAATAATTTTGCAAACGTAGAAAATCCAGAAATTTCTCCTCACTATGACATTATCTGAAGTTTTGTCTTGGCTATTCATAGGACTAGATACCTTAAGGACTTAACCAACTAGTTGAAATTTGAAAACATAGTATTGGGAGGAGGTGAGATGATAGTACGTTGGGGAAATCAACTCTAATAAGATCAAGTCTACTTGGTCTCTTTAGACTGGTGAAACCAGCCGAAGCTACCGATCCAAGACCCAAGCTAGTTGGACCAGAAAATGACCTAATTTAATTTGAAAATGAAATTTCATTAAAAGGCTTTGTCAAGGAAAGGGTGGATGATCCCATAAGGCTACGGCCAAAGAAGGCCTAGTGCCTCGCCAAGACCTGGAAGCCAATTTCTGAAATTCAAATTCAAATTATCTTATGTCAAATTCGAATCTAACACAAATTTCAAATAATTATAGATTCAAACCTGTTTTCAAAAATTCTTTTTCAAAATCACTCTTTTTCTGTCTTCGAAGTCAATTATACTTTTTCAAAAACAAACATTTTTTTCTTTTCAAAGTTAAACATTTTTTTAAAATTATTTTTACCTTCAAACCTGTCTCACAAGAACTTTTAAGGCTAACTGTTTGAAAACCCTAGATTGGGTGAGACAGGAAAATTAAGTTCAAATTAAAATTTCTTTTATGTTGTGTTTTCATTCAGAGAATAATTTCAACATAGTCAAACCATGATTAACATGGTTAAACCTTAGTCAACTGAGTCAAACATGGTCAAACCTAGTTAATGCTAAAGACCCTTCAAGCACTTAGATAAAGTTAAGACAAGTCGAATACAAGGGGAGTTCTTTTTAGATTTATTCTCAAAACCTGATGCTCTAAAATTTAGTATCATTTCAGAATAAGGCCTTCAAAATTTACTCAAAATTCTTGGTATATTACTATCTCTTTGAAAAATTATTTCAAAATATTTCTTTTCAAAAACTGTGTTATTATTATTACTTCAAATTGAGGTGTCAAAAATTTATCTCCTTGAAAGTTTCATACTCAGAAGATTATTCAAAATTATTCTTTTGTTTTTAATAAACCCTAAAGACACAGAGGAAGGTCCACTTCATGATCTACTAGGACTCCTAGGATGTGTCAAATTTAGGGGGAGTTTGATTCAAAAGAAGAATTTCTGAAAATTTTTTTTGGTAATTATTTGTTTTGAAGTTATTAGATAATTCTTATAATTTAAATCAAACCCTAAAACTCAGAGGAAGATCGCTTGTAGTCAACAAGCTTCCTAGGACTGGGTCAAGTTTAGGGGGAGATGAAATTAAAAGAATTATTGAATATTTTCAAAATTATATGTTTTCATGCACTGCAAGTTCAAAATCCTTTTGAAAACTTAAATAATTTTTCTATCAAAATACTATTATTTTACAAAATTCTTGTGGCTTATGAAATTAATTTTATAATATTTACTTGGGTTGGAGAAAATTTTCCAGGACACTTAGGAAAATGTCCTTGTAGTCAACAAGGTTTCCTAGGATTGTGTCAGACTGGAAAAGAAACCTAGTCAAGTAAAATATTTTGTGTTCAAAATGCATAATTCTTTTCAAAAATTACTTATACTTTTCAAAGTCTAAATTCTTTAAAAAATTACTTATATCTTTCAAAGTCTAAATACTTTTTTAAAAGTACTTATGTGTTTCAAATCTTAACTTATTTCAAAAGTACTTAGATTTTTCAAAAATGCATAATATTTATTTCAAAAGTACTTTTGAAGATTCAAAAGCACTTATATCCTCAAAAATACATAATATCTGTCAAAAAGTACTGCAATAATGTTTTCAAAAGTATAAATATTTTTCAAGACAATATTGTTCTAAGTGCGTGAATTTTCTAAAAGATTGGCCTACAAATATAAAGTATCTTTTCAATACTTTTCCAAATAAAGTTTTGTTGGTGCAATTTAAAACTTTTTGCTATACTTTCAAGAATTATACTAAGTATTTTCATGCTTTCAAAACTCATAGGCTCTGATACACAAACGCTCTCCTTAAAACTTCTCTCAAAATATTTTTATATTAGACTTAAAAATGGTCTAAAACATAAGGAGAAGAGTTTTACATTAAGGGGGAGAGAAAGGGAATTTTATTTTTAAGCTATTTCAAAATTTTAAGCATTTCTAAGTGGTTCGAAGTTATTTTTAGTGCATGTTTTTTTTAAATAAAATTTTCCTTAGTAATCAAAATTTGTCTGAGAAAAAGGGTTTTTAACAAAGTTTAAGCTTGCTTTTCAAAAGTGTCTATGGATACAAATACTTTTGCTCTTTTTTGAAAAATACTTTGTCAAAAACCTATTTTTGGTAGAACTCAAAACTCCCCATTAGAAACCTTGCTAACCCATGTATGCTTTTGATATATGTCAAAGGGGGAGGAAAGGTCAAAGTTAAGTATTTTAAGTAGTTTATAACACAAGTATTCAGGGTTTTATGAAAAATAAAGAATTTTTTTTCTCAACTCTACAGTTATGCTTCAGTTATGCTTCACTGTTTACCTTATGCTCTTAACTGTTGCAATTTTTTAACTTAACTTTGAATTGTGTTGCCATAATCAAAAAGGGGGAGATTGTTGGTGCAGGAAGCACCAGATCGAACCTTGTTTTGATATTGGCAAAGGATTCAAAGTTAAGGGTTGTTTGGTATCTAACAATGCTGCTTGAGAGTGCAGGAAACAAAGTCCTAGCGAAGGGCTGCTAGGCACCTGACGATGGGCTGTCAGGAAACCAAGTCCTGGCGAAGGGTTGCTGGGGGAAAACCAAATCCTGGCGAAGGGCTGCTAGGCGAAAACCAAGTCCTGGCGAAGGGCTGCTAGGCGAAAACCAAGTCCTGGCGAAGGGCTGCTAGGCGAAAACCAAGACCTAGCGAAGGGCTGCCGGGCAAAAGTCCAACTGGAGGATCCGGTTGGCACCAGGTAAATTCTCCCGAGAGGAGTAGGTGAGGACGCGTTCCCCTCGAGGGAACATTAGGCGTCGGTTCGACCTAGGGCTCCATTTTGGAGATCCAAAGTCAGAACCAAGACAGCTAAGGCTGTTTTAACTAACTTATTATTTGCTGTTTTGGACTAACCCTGGATGCAGGACCGAAGGACTGTGTTTCTGCAGCTCAGAGAGCCTCAAAGGAGTGAGGCCGTAGCTGAGCAGGGCGCCCCGGATGTGTCGGGCGCCCCAGAGTCAACCCAAAGTCAGCAGAGAGGTAAACGCCCCGACAGCAGCGCAATTGGGGGCGCCCCGCGTGTGTCGGGCGCCCCGCATGTCGGGCGCCCCGCGTGTCTCGGGCGCCCACTGTGCCACGCCACTGAAGGCTGCTGCAGCTCACTCTCGCGAAGCCCTGAAGATGACGCTTTGACCGGTCAACCGGGCGCCCTGCGCGCGTCGAGCGCCCCGGTCAAAGCTGATCCCGAAGATGAAGAGATCAGCCTTGACCAGAGGGCTCGCCGGATCAAGAGCCACGTGGGGGGCGCCCCGAGCATGTCGGGCGCCCCCTGCCCTATATAAAGAGGGCCTCGACCCTATTCTTGAACAACCAATTCCTTCGACAATTCTACGCTCTTCTGCTTCACGACACGCTCCAGAAAGCTGCCAACTCAAGCCGACGACGTCCCGCTGCTCCAGAACTTCAATCTTCACCGGACGTCGGTAACAAGAGTTGTATTTAAGTTTACGAGAATATTTTTATTATTATTTGTGTGTAAACTTTTGCGAACTTATAGAATTGCCCGCAGAAAACGGTCAACGACCGTGGGCCTTGGAGTAGGAGTCGACCCAGGCTCCGAACCAAGTAAACCGGCTGTGTTTGCGTTGTTGTGTTCTCTTTTATTTCCGCTGCGCACCCGCTCTTTTTAAATCCGAACGAATTGCGACATTCACCCCCCCCCCTCTCTCGCATTTCTCGATCCAACACAGCGAACAGGCTCCCTTGCACTCTCTGACTCAGTTTGGTCTGGAGAACGAGCTATCGAGCCCTCTCTGACTTATCCCGATCCAGAAAACGAGCTACCGAGCTCTCTCTGACCAAAGTCCGGAGAACAAGCTACCGAGCCCTCTCTGACTCATCCCGGTCCAGAGAACGAGCTACCGAGCCCTCTCTGACCAGAGTCCGAAGAACGAGCTACCGAGTCCTCTCCGACTCATCCCGGTCCAGAGAACGAGCTACCGAGCCCTCTCTGACCAGAGTCCGAAGAATGAGCTACCGAGCCCTCTCCGACTCATCCCGGTCCAGAGAACGAGCTACCGAGCCCTCTCTGACCAGAGTCCGGAGAACGAGCTACCGAGCCCTCTCCGACTCATCCAGGTCCAGAGAACGAGCTACCGAGCCCTCTCTGACCAGAGTTTGGAGAACGAGCTATCGAGCCCTCTCCGAATCATCCCGGTCCAAAGAACGAGCTATCGAGCCCTCTCTGACCAGTACACTTAATCCGAACTTAACTATCTGATCTCAATTCTCACTCAACCAAACTTAAATCGGTGTCAACATCAAAACAACAATCAGGTTAGACTGCATCAACAATGTTGACCCTGAGGACGTTGAGTATATCATACGAGAAATTCATGAAAGCATCTATGGGAGTCATATCGGCGGCCGAGCGATGGCTAGGATGATTATTTTAGCCGGATATTTCTGGCCCACATTATAGGCGGATGCTAACAAGTTTGTGGTCAAATGCGAAGCTTACCAAAGACACCAGCATATTGCTCACTGACCAACTGAGCCACTTCAAGCCTCAACTATCTCTTGTCCCTTCGATCAGTGGGGAATAGACATAGTAGGTCCTTTTCCAACAGGACCATAGCAAAGGAAGTTCCTATTGGTACTAGTGGATTACTTCTCCAAGTGGGTTGAGGCTGAACCGCTCGCTCATATTATGGAGGCCACCATGATGAAGGTCCTATGTAAAGATATAGTCTGCAGATATGGAATTCCTCATAAATTGGTGTCAAATAATGATAGACAATTTTCAGAATGCAAGCTTAGAGAATGGTGTGAAGGGCTAGGTATTCGTCAGACCTTCACTTCCGTCGCTTATCCCCAAAGCAATGGTCAGGCTGAAGTTGTTAATCGAGAAATAATCAGAGGACTCAAGATAAAGTTGGAACACGTTGGAGGAAGTTGGGTCAAAAAATTCCCGAGCATTCTATGGTTTTATCAAACAACTCCCAAAGAGGGAACTGGACAATGTCCTTTTCATCTGGTCTATGGTGCAGAGGTCATAATCTCTATTGAGATAGGTGACGAATCAACTCGGCGACAACTCTACACCAAGGAAAATAATGACCAGAAGTGACTACTTGATTTAGACTTGGTTATAGAAGTGCGTGACAAAGAAGCCACCTGACTAGCTACGTACCGCCAATGTATGCGATAAGTCTACAACCGTCGAGTGATCTCTAGACATTCCAAGTCGAAGATCGGGTATAAAAAAGGATCAAGCCGGTCGGCGATATCGGAAAGCACGAACCTCAATGGAGTAGACCTTACACGATCGTCGAAAAATTCATGGGTGGCAATTATTATTTGCAAGATGTTGATGGCAAAAGGCTAGAGAAACCATGGAATGCAAGTCACCTCCAACCTTACCGCGCTCAATGATCCGGTCATGTAATATTCATGTATGTGTGTGTGTGTGTGTGTGTGTGTGTATATATATATATATATATATATTATATATTTTTTTTATATATATATATATATATATATATATATATTTGCTTAGGCTTAGTGAATTGAATGAACAGGAAAAATGTGGTTCGCCAATAGAGGCATTCCTCCCGAGTTTCTACCATCTTGTGGTACCGAGGATGTCCAAGATGTGTAGACCTGACCGAGATGCTGAGGATGTCCGGCCGGAAGCTGCCCGAGTTCCTACCATCTTGTGGTGCCGAGGATGCCTAAGATGTGTAGACCTGGCTGAGGCGCTGATGATCCCCGACCGAGAACAACCCAAGTTCCTACCATTTCATGATGCCGAGGATGCCCAAGATGTGTTAACATGGCCGAGGCGCTGAGGATGCCCGACCAGGAGCAGCCTGAGTTCCTACCATCTTGTGGTGCCAAGGATGCACAAGATGTGTAGACTTGGCCGAGACGCTGAGAATGCTTGGCCAGGAGTAGCCCGAGTTCCTATCATCTTGTGATGCTGAGGATGCCCAAGATGTGTGAACCTGACCAAGACATTAAGAATGCCCGGCCGGGAGCAGCCTGAGTTCCTACCATTTTGTGGTGCTGAGGATGCCTAAAATGCATAAACCTAGCCGGGGTGCTGAGGATGTCCGACCAGGAGCAGCCGAGGTTCTTGCCAACTCGTGGTGTCAAAGATACTACACAGAGTATTAATCATGGGGTGGCATAGAAAGAGTGCTCCGTAAGAATGGAATGGGTGTTGCATTGCATTGATAGGGCAGTGTACAGAGTACAAGTTATGCTAAGAAGAATTATAAAAGTAGAAATATAAGACATAGGGTGCAAAGTGAAATATATTTATTTTAGAAAGACAGAATAACAAGGGTACATGCTTTACAATTATAATGGTCTGGTAAGAAAACAGTAATGACTAAGACAGATTGCCTTAAAGTTCTTTTTCTTCGGTGGACAGTTCCTCCCAGGCTCGGTCGACACTGAGGAAGTCCAGGGTGACACCTGGCTTCAGTACCCCAACTTGCTCAATCTGCTAGATAACTCTGTTGAAGCCCTACTCGTGCCACTTCAGTACTTGGCCGACTAGAATGTCACCAAACTCCTCGGATTAGAGAAATTTGGATTTGACTATAGCCTCTACCTCTGACCAATGGGATTTCTCGCTAGCTTTATAACTTTCTAGCTCTTCAAGGGTTCGATCCCGATCAACCTTCATCCCCGCTGCACCGGCCAGCGCCTGATTTGGGGCCATCAATGCCTCCTCGAGCTGCTCTTGAGCCGTCGATAAGCGAGACTCAGCTCGGGAGAGTTTCTCTTGCTGGTCCAATACATAGGCAGCAGTAGCTTGTAGTCCCATTTCCTTCTTCGGTATATTGTTTGTCTTCCCCTTGATTCGGCCATTGAGTTCCTCTGTCAACAACTCCAGGAGGCGGACATCTTTTAGCAGTTTGGCCTCTTGAGCCTGGAGTCATCCCCTCTCTTGGGTCAATTGAGTCACCTCTGCTGAGAGAGATATAGTTCTCTCTGACAAGAGGCGTTCTCAGTGTCAAACGCTGTGCAGGAATCGACTCCAAAGCCAGGAGGTTGTCCATGGAATGTTCCGGTTTTGCTCAGAGGACTTTGGTGACCTCGACCTGCATCTGGCCTTCCCTATGAATTTGGTAAACCTCCGCCTCTAGCCCGTCCACCTGCTGCCGCAGTGCTTCGGTCTCTTGCTCAGGAAGCATCCGGCGGCCCAAGAGCAGGCATTCAAATGTAGCCTAATATGAGAAGCAGTAAGAGTTAAAAAGCGGAGATAATAAGAAAAGATAGATAGAATTATACCTTTATGAGGGACTCGTACAGCCTAGCGATTGCTCCAGCTGAGGTCACACCCCTGAGAGAGGTGATATGCTCCTCGGCTCGCTCCCTCATCGCCTCCCGACTCCTCGGAGAGGGTATGCTGGAGGTAGCTTCGGAGTGGTGGGTGGGGAGAGTCACTAGGCGAGTCTCCTCGAAGGGTATGATGGAGGGACCTGGAGCGCTATCATCTGTACTTGATGATACCTCCTCTGAAGGGTGACTCTTGTTAGATCGATCCGGTTGCTAGAGGGGCTGAATAGCACTTTTCGAATCCTTTCTTCCTACACGGTTAGTTGCGCAAGCGGAATATACAATAAAACAAAACTAACAATGTAAAGAACAACGCTAACACTACCGATTTACTTGGTATCCACCCTGAAGAGTGACTAATCCAAGAATCCTTCGGTGGATCACTCCCCCAATAACCTCCGGCTAGCCCTTGTCGCTCCTTGTGGGTGGAGAAACCTCACCACAATCACTTTGACAACACCTAAGCACCAAAGGTTACTAATCTACTTTACGCAAGCAGATTTCGCCAAGAGAAGAAAGCATGAAACGAGCTCCTTTAAATAGAGCTCGAGTCATTTCAGGCTGCTACCAGTCGACTGCCCTTAGGGCAGTCGACTGGTCTCACTCAGATTCGACCGTTACAGTACAACGTTCGAATCTGCTAGCCTGTTCCAGCTAACACCAGTTGACTGCCCATGGGACAGTCGACTGGTCCGAACCTAAGCCTAGAATTACACTCCTGAGTACATTTCACTCCGCACTCAAACCCTCCCGGCTTAGCCCCTAAGTACAAACACTCATACTCAGACCCTCACAACTCGGTTAACTCTTCACCAGCAGCCTCGACTGTTGCCTTTACGCTCTCTTCATCTTCGGCCCTCGTCCCTCAAATGTGCACACAAGCCTCCAGCTTGCCTCCATGCCACCCTTCACGTATGCCTCAAAGTTCGCGTCCCTCGGCTCATCGTCCCTGCTATCCACGGTCCCTCGGATGCGCACGCAAGCCTCCAGCTTGCCTCCATGCCATCCTTCACCTGAAGATATCAACCAAGTCCATGTGTACCTGTACACCTGCACACTCATGTACACATATTAGTCCAACAACAAATCCTAACTTAACCATATTGACCGCACACATCAAAACTCATGATCCTCCAGATCATCTTAGGGTCGATTACCCTAACAATCTCCCCCTTTTTGATGTGTGACAATATGTTAAGTTAGGTAAACATAAGAACAATAGTATTAACAACAGCAATAGCAATTGAAAATCAAAGCATAACAAATAAGAGACAACCTCCCCCTTAACCTATGCTTTCTCCCATTTTCAATTCTCATTGCCAATACCATGTTAAGTTATTCCCAACTTAACACTTAACACAAGTTAAGTTCTCCCAACTTAACACCCAAATTTCATAAACCAACCACAGTTAAGTTTCAACCCAAACCTAACTTAACACCCAAGTTTTTCCTCTTTGACACCATCAAAAAGATTGCCCCAAGCAATCCTACCCCTGGTACCAAATAGAACTTATTAGATTTCTGAAAAAATCCCTCTGAAATCACCAAAACCCAATCTGTCTGAGACACAGTCGACTGCCCCTAGGGCAGTTGACTGATACGACATTTTCTGATTTTCCAGCCGAAATTCAGAAACGCATATAAAATTCCAAAAAATCCGGAAAATATGAAATTTTGCAAACACGTTTGTTAGGATATACTCTATCCTAGAAAAATATGGTTTCATGAAAAATAACAAACGCGCTCGACTTTTGGTACAAACCTAAAAATCCTTAAAAATTGGCACTTTTGTATCAACTTTGAATTCCATATATGTTTCCTTATGTTTGCTAATTCCATTTACCTTAATTTTACACATAGAATGGTTCTCAAACTTCCCCTTTTCATATAGATTTTTTTTATTCATTTTAACAAAAGCTCTCCCTCTTTATCTCTTAACCCTAGATGATCATGAAAAATCCTTTCTCATGCTCTTCTCTATAGAAATCTTGCTCATTTAATACAATCAATAAATTTAGGCAAGACAATCAATCTAAAATTTCAAAACACATCATGAAAGCATAGATAAAGATGTTAACTCAAAAACCATAGCCTATCATTCAATCAGCACTTTATGAATTTTCAAACAATACTCAAATCATGACATAAGAGTAATATAAAGTAACATCAAGTCATGACATAAATTTTCATAAAATAACATGAAAAGATAAGCAAATGATTCATACATGGAAACATAAAGAAGGTCAGATGGGTCGTGGCCCCAATATAGTTGAAGTTTTACAATCCCTAAGATAAAGTGTTTGAGAGATATAATACAACATCAAAACAGAACACTCTCAACACTAGAACTACCATGTCAAGCTGACTACATCTCGTCGCCTGGAGGAGGAGGAGGACCCTGATATGCTAGATGCCACTGCTGCATCATCTCATACATTTCCTGCTGCTGCATCTGCATGTCCATCTGGCGCTGCTGGATCGTATGAAAATCCTCCCTCAGTTCTTCTACCTCGGACCGAAGTTGAGAGATCTCCTCCTGTGTAACTCCTCTTGTGAGATCCTCCTCCTCATCATCATCATCAGCTGGCACAGGAGCAGGTCGACGACGCCAAATAATCTCCCCGTCATGCTTCTCGATCCCAGCCAAAGAAAGCTGTCGAGAACCTATTTGGTCACAGTCCTTGGATAACTCATGCATTTGACCCTTGTCGACTCTGACCCCTCTAGTCTTAAGGAATTCGGTCAAAATATGACCGAATGGCATGTATAGTTTCTTATTGACGTCATGGGGGAAGTAGGTAATAGATGTGAAAACCTGACGAGCTATGTCAATGTCCAATCGTCTCTCTAAGGTATACATTAACACCAAATGAGAAAGACGAATCCTCGACCGCCCCTTTGTAATGATTGGAAGAATGCAACCTAGAACAACCTTGTACAACACATTACTCATTGGACTCATCTTTTTGGCATCAAAAATGCGGTCCCTAGGACATTGAGGTCTACCAAAATAATGCCGGTGAATTTGATCTATGGTAACACCCGGCAGATCTAGAGGGTCAGCAACAGTGGGGAAGCATGTGAATAGACTATTTGACACTCTACACCTCAAGAATGATCGTAACTCATCAGGTGTAAATGGAATAGTGATCCCTTGGACCATTGACTCATATATCATGTTTCGGGCATTAGTGGATGAGAGGTTGGCGTAGAATTCTTTGCACACATCAAAATTGATGAAGTGTTGATAGTAAACCAGTTGTTCCAACCCGAAATAGGCAATGATTTCAATGATGTAGGGAATTTCCTGGAAATAGGATCGATTGAGATAGCGACAATCCATTAATATGAAGGTCGCATTCTCAAACACTTTTTGACACTCCTCGGACCTAAACCGAGGTCCCTCAGGATCTACTTGTCCTTGGCGGGATGATCCCTCACCCACCTTCTTCTTATGTGCCATCCTAACATATGATTTACCCATGCATGTACCAAACCCACCCCAAAAGTAAAAACAGCAATGAAAACATGCAAAATGATATAGATTAGTCTCAAAACATGAACTCAATGGAAAAATATACTCCACAAATACCTACCTCTTCTTGGGGCGTTCCATGAGGGATGGTGGTGGTGATTGACTCCAAAAGGGAGATTTTCCCTAACCTAAGTGTAGATCCGAGTTGAAGGAGGCTAGGAGGGTGTTTTTAGAGCTCGAGAAGGTCTTGGGATGCAAGGAGAGGTCGGGGAGGAAGAAGTATCGCAGGGGGTGCACCGAAAACCCTAGGTTTGGCCACCCCCCCCCCCCCGCATGACCTTTTCTATTTAAACACCCGTGGATCAGTTGACTGCCACTGGGGCAGTCGACTGAGAAACCAAATAGAGAGTTCAGTCGACTGCCCTTGGGCAGTCGACTGGTAACTTTGAAATTTCAGTTTCGAGTTTTCTCTGGACCAGTCGACTGGCTCTAAACTAGTCGACTGGTACCTTAATTTCAGTATCCCAGTCCTAAATTCAGAAATGCCTAATTAATTCCATAAATTTCCAAAAAATCTGAAATTTCGTGGAGAGATTTGTGAAACCTATATCTACTTGGGAAAAATATGTTTTAATCAAAACTACTTCGGATTCCAAGATTGGTACAAACTTCAAAACTATCCAAATTGGGTCATGTAGACTCAACTAAAAGTTCTAATTTAGACCTCTTCTTGATGCTTCCTCCCATATTTATTCATAATACATTAATAGCATCAAGTTATATGGTAATTACATATTAAAACCAATTTCTCTCAATTATAATCTCATTTTCAATCTTTATAAAACTACTTTTATTGTGTCAATTCCCTAGGATTAATGCTAACCTAAGCCTGTTAAACTCTTTGGCACACTTCATAGCCCATCTAGTTTCCTAGAAGAAAACCACCTGAGATCCATTGACCATGGATCTCATTTTGGCTCCTAGGGCTCTCCCTTGTGCTCCTAGCCCTAGTTACCTCCCTAGGTAACTCATCTACAAATGCAAGACCACACCGGTGCTCTTCCGGTGCTTCTTGACCTTCTACTATTACTCTCTTGACCCTATAGACCTTTTTCTTGGTCAATTCCTTTTCTTTTCCTTTAAATGGCTTTTTTTTTGCCATTTTTGATCTTTTCTCTACCATAGTTATAGAGCATCCTCGAATATACCATTTTACTAACACTTGCCCTCCTAGGGTGGTATCACAATCCCGGCCTACCATTCCTAAGAGGTTGATCTTTTTGCATCATGCTTGACCCCTTGGACCCTCTAATGACTCTATCTAGGTTTTTCTCTAACTTATCAAGTTTTGCCCTCAAAACTTGATTTTCCTTTTCTAACTTCTCAACCTTAGTATCACTAGACCTAACTTGATTATCCCTAGGTGTACCCATTTTTCTAGGCATATGTCTCCCTTTCTTAGGGTTTATGCCTTGGTCCTTAGTCCTAGAATTCCTAGATTTGTCATGAAACATAGAATTTTTGGTGTTTTAGCATGCAATAGTGTTCTTAGTTCTATCATGATACTTAAAGCTAAAATTACATCCAGGCAAGCAATTGTTAACATTTCTAGTATTCATGGAAGAATTCTGAGCATAAGTAAAATTAGGGATTATCTCCCTTACCTTTGTAGCTCTCCCTTGATGTGAGCATCTTTTCCTTTCTTCTTTCTCCCATCTCCTAAGGTGCTCCATCTTTTTAAGCTCTCCCTTCCTTGGACATTTTGTATGGTAATGCCCTAGCTCCCCGCATGTGAAACATCAAATGTTCCTTCTTCTCTTTTGAGCTTCCTCATTTCTACAACCCATATTAGAATGTAATTGAATGAACTTGGGCTTAGGAATTACCTCCTTTTTACCTAGTGGACACTTATCCTTGTAATGCCCCTTTTTGTTGCAATCAAATCATATGATATGCTCCTTTGACTTGGCTTTGGTGGAGGTTGGAGCTTTTTCTTGCTCTTGTGTGGATGAGGGTCTCTCCTCCCCCTCAACCCTTGATGTTGATACTTCTTCTTCTTCTTCGAATGAGGTGGATGTTTTTTCACTCAATTCCTCCACTTCACTTGATAATGTTGATAATTCTTTTTCTCTTTGGTCTTCTTGGACACTTGAACTTGTTTCTTCGGGCTCTTCTACTAGTTGAGCTTGTGTAGGGTTCTTATGTACTTCTTCCAATTTATTTCACAATTCATATGCATTTATATATGTCCCTACACTACTCAACATATTGTTAGGCAAAATATTAATCAAAACATTGATTACCTTCTCATTGGCTCTAGCTTGTTCTTGTTGCTCCTTGATCCAATACCTAGGTCGGAGTTTCTTTCCATGCTTGTCCTTAGGGATTTAAAATGGTTCTTCTATGATCATCCTACACTCCCAATCCATGCCAAGCCACGTCTCCATCCTTGTCTTTCAATACCTAAAATTTTCATGATCATAGGGCGGTGGAGTGTAGATGTCGTCCCTAAATTTTTCTTCCATTGTTCTTCCCTGTAGCTTTTGCTCTTCTTGGCGGTTAGTCCAATCATGAGCGGTCCTTCGCTCTGATACCACTTGTTAGATCGATCTGGTTGCTAGAGGGGGTGAATAGCACTTTTCGAATCCTTTCTTCCTACACGGTTAGTTGCGCAAGAGGAATATACAATAAAACAAAACTAATAATGTAAAGAACAACGCTAACACTACCAATTTACTTGGTATCCATCCCGAAGGGTGACTAATCCAAGAATCCTTCGGTGGATCACTTCCCCAATAACCTCCGGCTAGCCCTTGTCGCTCCTTGTGGGTGGAGAAATCTCACCACAATCACTTTGACAACACCTGAGCACCAAAGGCTACTAATCTACTTTACCCAAGCAGATTTCGCCAAGAGAAGAAAGCATGAAACGAGCTCCTTTAAATAGAGCTTGAGTCATTTCAGGCTGCTACCAGTCGACTGCCCCTAGGGCAGTCGACTGGTCCCACTCAGATCCGACCGTTACAGTACAACGTTCGAATCTGCCAGCCTGTTCCAGCTAACACCAGTCGACTGCCCATGGGACAGTCGACTGGTCCGAACCTAAGCCTAGAATTACACTCCTGAGTACATTTCACTCCGCACTCAAACCCTCCCGGCTTAGCCCCTAAGTACAAACACTCATACTCAGACCCTCACAACTCGGTTAACTCTTCACCAGCAGCCTCGACTGTTGCCTTCACGCGCTCTTCATCTTCGGCCCTCGTCCCTCGGATGTCCACGCAAGCCTCCAGCTTGCCTCTATGTCACCCTTCACGTACGCCTCGAAGTCCGCATCCCTTGGCTCATCGTCCCTGCTATCCACGGTCCCTCGGATGCGCACGCAAGCCTCCAGTTTGCCTCCATGCCATCCTTCACCTGAAGACATCAACCAAGTCCATGTGTACCTGTACACCTGCACACTCATGTACACATATTAGTCCAACAACAAACCCTAACTTAACTATATTGACCGCACACATCAAAACTCATGATCCTCTAGATCATCTTAGGGTCGATTGCCCCAACAACTCCCTCACGACAGCTCCTTAATTTGTATATGCTGAGGCCCAAGCGTAGCCTCCTTCTCGGCCTCCTGTACCTTCCGGCAGATACGGGCGCTCATAAGTACTGGTTCTTCAAACCAAACTCTCTTACCCTTGGGGCTGAGAGTCCCTAGCGAGGGAGGAAGGGAGTGGGCTTCCCTAACGGATGTCCCCATCTCCCCCTCGGACTCCACGGCAGTCAATAACGTCCTCCTTTGACATTTGGAAAGAGGAATGAGATCCTCCTCGTCCTTGAGGACGTGGAGGGGAGCTCGAGTCGATCGGGTTTTCCTCTTTTGAGCTACAGGAGGGGTTGTGGGCTTCTGATGGAGTGCAGGTAGCTCATTCTCTTCCTCCTCCTCAGTAGGAAGGATAAGTCATCTTTGCTCAGCGGGTAGAGGGCTCACCACTTGAGTCAACTCCACTATTGATGTAGGGATCAAAGCCGGTGGTTCATCGTCCCCCTACGCCCCGGCGAGGGTGCCGAAGAGGTCGACCTCTTGGGCAGTGGATGGCTCGGCGATGAGAAGCTCCTGACTTTGATTCTTCTCAAAGTCTTCAGCGGGCTCAGCCGGTGGGTCCGCAGGAGCTTGAAAAGGAGTGAGCGCCTTCTCATCTATAAGCTCCCACTTGAGAAGCTTGCTCATAGATCGAGCGAGCATGATGGCTTTTGCAAAACAAAATCAAAAGAACATCAGTTAGTATAAACAAACATTTAATAAAATAGTACACTTAGTGAGGTCACGACCAAGGCTGGTGGCCTTGGGGCTAATCCCAGCCTGATACAGAAGCCCTTCGCATTAAACCATGTTTGGGTCATGGAACTCCATTCCGACCAAGATGCTTCTAGCTCGCTGGTATCCCTGATCTTGCTGGAAGTCACCCAAGTTCGGGGGGGGGGGGGGGGGGGGGAGGCAGGTCTTCCCGCCAACGGAGTCAGGCAGAAAGGTCACTTGGAAAGTTTGATAAAGAAGAAGCTACTCTTTCCATCCCTTGTGGGGAGAAGGGAGGCCACCTATGAATTTGTGGCTGGATGAGTGGTAAAACTAAAAGTCCCTCTAGACGCAAGGATCGGAAGGAAAAAATAATGAAAAAATGAGGGGTTAAGGGTATCCTAAACAACTTGAATAGAATAAACACCCCACTCATCTGAGCAAAGACGTTCAGAGCCATTTGGTGAAGGAAAATGTCAAAATATTGAGAGATGACCATAAAGATAGGGAGGATTGGAAAACGAAGACCAAATTCTACTTGACCTAGAAAAAAAGTATAAAACCCTAAAGGAGGTTCCACAGGAGATTGGTCGAACATAGGAACCCTAACTTCATAGTCCACCGGGATGTCGTAAGTTTCATAGGCGGCTCGCAAAGCACTGGGTTTAACCCTTGAGGAGGTGGCCTCGTACCACTCCAGTTGGTAAGCATGTTTCTCCTCGGGTTCTTTCTTCCTGCTCTTTCCTTTCTTTCCCTCTGCCTTTCCACTCTGGCCCATGGTCCTAAGGAAGCGAAGTGGATGATGGAAGAAGGAGAGGACTTAGTGAGACTTACACAGAAAGGAGGGACTTTAGCGAGAGGAGGTAGAAGTAACGAGCTCTGATGGTCGGCGCTGCAAGAAGGGGGAAAGCCATCTTCGCTTCCCCTTTATAAGAGGGGGGCAGCAATGATGCAAGGGGATGGATGCGCGACGCATGGAGGAGAGTTGATCACAGATCTTGAGGCATGTAGCTCATTATAGCCGTCGGTTGGTATGACTTGACTAAGCACATCAAAAGAAGGGTGCTTCAAGGGGATCTTGCCACGTGGCAGTAGTTTGTTCGCAAGAAAGATTTCTCATCATTTATAGGCCCCATACGTGTTGGTGCTTGGATGGCTAGAGAGGGGGGGTGAATGTAGCCAGACACAAATTTCTCGCTCTTTTAAAGGGTTCTGCACTTCAAGGGTTAGCAGCAACAACAGAAGCAATACAAAACAGAGAAACAAAGTTGCAGAAACTAAAACCCTAAACTAAGCACAAGCTCAAGACGCTAATAAAGAGGATTTACAAGGTTCGGGGATAACTTGCCCCTACTCCTTGGCATGCCCGTAAGGTGGGCGATCCCTTGATCGTCGGCAGATCAAGCCCCGAAAATCCGGATAGAATGGAACCTCCTTCTTGGTGGAGTAACCTCTCCACAACGTTTCAATCAGAATGAAGAAAATAAGTACAAAAAAACACGAGAAGACTTACATAGCACTTAGAACAAAAGGAACACAAGAGAACTCTCCACCGAGCTCCACTCAGCACAGATCTCACGCAAGAACTCCCTGCTCTTCGTGTCTTCTTGCTGATGGACTCGCCAAGCTCTCTGCCTCTTCCAAGTGCTCAAGAGTATGATCAAAGTTGTCGCTCAAGTGATTCACAGTGATTGCCCAAGGATGATCAAGTGTTGCTGCAACAGAGAACTCTCTCTTTTCTCTTCATCGCCAGCTAACACTTAACCTAGCTGCCCAACGCCAGGTCACAGACGCTCCTCTGCAGCTCCCAGCTGCTCATCTGCAACTGCCCAGCTACCCTGACCTCTCCTGGACTCCCTGAACTCTCCACAACCGAACCCCAGTCAGCCCCAGGTCAGCTTCCAGCCGTTGCCAGCAGCGTCCGTTGTAACCTGCGATGGAAAACTGTCAAACCTGATGCAGCAAAAGACACCAGTTGACTCTCCTTGAGTATTTGAATCCTTCCTGTCTAACCTGCACACTGATCATAGGCTTAGCAAATGGGTATTAAACAATATCAGCAGTGTATCAAGGAAACGCAGAGAAAACAGACGCGATCAGAGCATCTGACAGCAATTTGAATTAAAGTGATCAACTACTGATCGGTCACCGGACCAATCAGAGTGACCCCTGATCGGTCACCAGACCGATCAGGATAGGCCCAGTCCGATCAGGCTCCAGCCTGATCGGTCCCAAGTGAGAAACCCGAAATCGCGACTTCTCATGATCGATCACCAGATCGATCCCAGGTCGTGGATCGGTCACCAGACCGATCCACCCCTTTGCAGAGTGTTTTTCCAGCTTCGCAGCCAAAACCCACTGATCAGTTACCAGACCTATCAAGTTGTGGCCTGATCGGTCTGGGGACCGATCAGGACACTTCCTGACCGATCAGATTGAAGCCTGATCGGTTATAAGGAGAAACTCGCGACATTTGATCGTTCGCCAGAACAATCTGAAGGTCTCCTTGATCGGTCACCAGACCGATCAGGAGCCGAACAGACAGGCTTCTATTCTCTCCCTGATCGGTCACCAGACCGATCAGGAGCCAAACAGAAAGGCTTCTGTTCTCTCCCTGATCGGTCACCAAACCGATCAGGAGCCGAATAGAAGCCAACCAAAGTCTCTGTATGCTCCCTGATCGGTCACCAGACCGATCAGACTTCACTGGATCGGTCACCAGACTGATCCACGAAGGAAGTTCATGCCAACTTCCCTGATCGGTCACCAAACCGATCCAGCCAAAACCAATCCCGCCATAAGTCAAGAGAACAGGCTCCCAGCCTTCTCTGACTCGTGCTCAGTCCCCCGGACCAAGACTCCGTGCCCAGCTTTACTCACTGGGACTTCACCTAGTCCCACTAGGTGTGCCTAGTCCCACTAGGTCTTTTCCACTTCACCTATTCCCACAAGGTGTGCCTAGTCCCACTAGGTCTTTTCCACCTAGTCCCACTAGGTGTGCCTAGTCCCACTAGGTCTTTTCCACCTAGTCCCACTAGGTCTTTTCCATACCAGCGTGCGATCTCCCAGATCCACCTGGACTTAATCTGAATTCACTCAACCAAACTTAAATCGTTGTCAACACCAAAACAACAATCGGGCCAGACTGCATCAACAATGCGCTCTTAATGAATGATTGACAATCATCATCATAGGGAATTAGAATTTGTGAAACTCTTAGGATCAATGCAAACGATTGCTTCGAGACTTGACGGTAACAATTAAATTCTTAGAACCCACAAAGTCATCAAGGAATGAGGAATATTAACTGCACATTCTATCTACATTTCTCTCTCAACATATCACAAGTACAATCAGTCAGGTAAACTTCCTTCGATTAGACATGAAGGGGGACTAGTGATCGGGATGAATAGCCCCATCTAAACATGTGGCGATAGAAGATTGTGTGTCATGAGAAATGCTCGAGAAAGTCCCCGAGACCAACTCGGGGAAAATTGCCTGAGACCAACTCGGGTGATAACAACCCAGGCCAACTCGGAAGGAAAGAGCCCGAGATTAGCTCAGGCAAGGAGACCTGTGGCCAGCTCAGGCTGGAGCTCCCGAGAGCACCTCAAAAGAGATGTGTTCGGAACTAGATCAAGCACTAAGAGTTCCCGAACCCAGCTCGAAGGGCGAAGCCCGAGACCAACTCGGGAGAAAGAGTGCGAGTAAGAGAAGTCTATCATTAACGATGATAATGATATATTTAATACAGGTGGCAACCGTTTCGAACGCGCCCTCTCTTGGATGATAATGTTGGCTGACAGTTACAACTGGCAATGCATGAGTTAAAGTGTATGGTCATCGTTACCAGGAGGTCCCAGTACACGACAGCTGGCAGACAACCACGAATCAGGAGGTGTGGGAGTAGGAGAATGGTTACAACAACGTATGAGCACTCGCAGGAGGAGAACAACAACTATATAAGGTGCTTAGACCCCTAGGTAAGGGGGGACTTTTGCATTAACTCTACTAATTTATTTTCCTTGCCCCTTCTCTATCTTTGAGTAATTTCTGACTTGAGAGTCGGAGAGGGCTCCGCCGGAACTCCTTCCGGTGTACCCCTTTTTTCACGCTCGTGTTAACTTTGCAAGTACGTGTCTCCTCCTCGTCATCACCCGAGACTACTCGCCAGTGATCTGTCGTTCACGTTGCTCACTTCCGGAACACTCTCGTTGAGGGGCTCAAGCATGGTAAGGAGAGCAACTTCCTGAAATTGATCTTCCCTCGCTTCTTCTTGATGATGGCCTTTGTCCTCCCTCCTCAGTATGACGGATAAATTAAAACTTTCTTGAAATTACTTTATGATTCACTCCTCCCTCTTCTCTCTATCTATTATGTCCCTTTTCTTCCCACCCGAATGGAGGAGGATATGGAGGGACTACCAATACCCGATATCCGACCCGAATACCCGATTAAATAAAAAATACATATATACATTAAAGATTTTTCCCCCAAAACTACTAATAATCTATATTAATGTTAGAAATAGATTATATATATGTTTAATCTATTTTTAAAATTATAGATATATATTTTTTTAATTTTAATGTTAATTATAATGTACTTTTGTTCAATGATATAGTTGGATAGAAAGAAAAAAAAATATTAGTATACAAGATATCCGATTCTTTAATGGGTATGGGTATACCCGATGGATATCTGATACCTGATGGGTATGGGTACGGAGTATATAGAATCCGACCCGAACCCGACCCATTGTCATCCCTAAGTCCCACATTGAATAACACATGGAAAGATCATAGGTTTATAAGGAATTTGATATCTCCATTGGCATGAGGCCTTTTGGGAGAACCCAAGAGCAAAACCATGAGGGCTTAGGCCCAAAGTAGACAATATCATATCATTGTGGAGATATCTTAATTTCTTTTGGTCCTTACAAATTGGTATCAGAGGCAGGTTGCTCATCCAGATCTAACCATGTGCGTTAAGCCTTAAATAAAGGATATGTAGGCTCCCGTGTCTTGATCAAAGAGGATCAGTTCTAGTTGCGGCTAGGTGGTGATGTCCTAGTAGGTCAGGTGGACCGAGGGGGTAAAAGGTCCTGGTGGATTGATATCTCCATTGGCATAAGGCCTTTTGGGAGAGCCCAAGAGCAAAACCATGAGGGCTTAGGCCCAAAATGGATAATATCATGCCATTGTGGAGATATCCTAATTCCTTTTGGTCCTTACAGCTTGCATTATGCCCGTAGGATTGCGATTGTGCCGCCATAACAACCACAAGGGCATTCTTCCTCGGATTGTTTTGTTTATGTAAAAAAAAATGATTAATGAGATTGGGTAACATCAAATCTCGAACGATCGGCTCTGTCTCACAGAAATTTCCCACCGACTTCCAGGATAAATCGGTAAGCGCTCGTGGCGGACAATTCAGAAGCCCAGCGTCCCAAGATTAGTGCCCATTTGGAGGAAAAATTTCAATAAAATGCAATGAGAATCGAATCGTGGATATTTAGGATGACGATTAATCGTCCTTCCGTTTAAACTATAACCCCGGAGACGAATTATTTCTTACTCAAGTTTGAGCGAAAGAGAGAGTGAGGAGGTTTGATAAGGCGGTTGAGTAGCTCCGTCTCTCACGATAAGGCATTCTTCAATCCTAGTCGGATATAACCACTAAAAAATCATCTTGATTTATAATTTTATAAGTTTAAAATTGAGCTAAATAAATTATAAGTATATGATTATTTATGATCATAAATACTAGCCTAAACAGATTAACTTATTTATAAATATATACATATTTAATTACATATTAGTTAATATAGTAAATTATAAATATATAATGATTTTTTTTACGTTAGAAAGATTTATTATATCATATATATTTAAAATTTATTTAATTTTTGAAATAGGACTTCCGTAAGACACATTTAATTAAATGTCTTAAATAGTTTATAATTTGAATTTAAATGCATCTCGATTAAGGCACTATCTATTTATCAGACTGTTACGCTAATATATATAGTTAAATTTTAATGAAAAGAAAAAAAAATGAATATTAAGATTTGATAGAACATTAAAATGAATCATTATTAGAAAATTATGATTCATGCTTTGCTTTTCTTCAGTATAAAACTATTTAAATTTTTTTAAAAATAATATTTGATAAATAATTTTAAAAATATATGATTTTAAATTTTTTTAATCCAATTATCTTATTTTTCAAATTGATTAATTCTAAATTTAATTCCATAAAAAATTTTCTATCAACCATCAAATTAAATTAGAAAGTAATTAGGACATCTACAATCCGAGTTCCATCGGAGCTTCCATTCCTAGTGGTTATGGGGAGGAAGGACGAGGGAGCTTCTTCTTCGATTTAACGACGCCTTCATTTTTTATTAAAATGTTTTTTTAAGTTTGCTAAAAATATAGAAATAACAACAGTTGAAGGAGAGATTTTATATGGATTTATATTTTATAAAAATTTAATTATACATAATATAAAACATAACAAATAGAAATATATATAATAAAAAATTATAGGACCACTGAGAAGGTTTTTAATAGTGAGATATGTACTAGTCCTTTTTACGTGCGTCGATGTGGTTTAGAATGTGTTTTGTGTCATTGAATAGTTTAAGATATGAATTTTATTTAGCTTTTTTGTTATTATTTACGTGATCTCAACTTTATAAAAATTAACTAGTATAATATCCGTGCGATGCAACGAGAATCTTACATAATTCGAATAACATATTTAGTGATAATATATATATGTCAATTTTTATTATTAAATGAAAAGTAATTTTATTTCATCATGGATTCATGTCAATATAAGATATAATATTATTTTTATAATATAAGATATTAATGGTAATCATAAGTTTTATAAGAGTGATGGATGTAGATGCGATCTAAAACCCTAGTAGCAAGTTACTGTGATGGATCATCCCCTATATAAAAATTAATTTAATATCAAAGTGGATCAATGACCCACATATCATATATTAAACTGATAAGAACAGATACTACACTTGATCTTAGCCAAAAGACCGAGAAAGGTATAAGTTGCTTTATCATTCTTTGTCCATTTTTATAATTACTCTGTGTGTAATTCGCCTTGGTAACTTCAGATGTGGGACTATCATTTTTCTTACATCAACTCAAGGGAAGCTAAAGACATATATTTCATTAAAATTAAATTAAATTAATTTTTTATGTACTTTACTGTGATTATTATAACTTATTTAAAATTTTAATTTTCAGAATTTTAAAATACAATTCCAAATTAAAATTTGAAATTATCTTTTTTGAATTTGATAAATTATGTTTTAAAATTTTAATTTTGGATTAAGATCTAAATTTTTCTTTTTAAGATTTGTAATTATATATTTAATGAATTTAGAAAATTTATATTCGATTTAAAAAAAAGGAACAGGTCTAAAATTTATTAATTATTAATTAAAATTTTTTATTTAGAAAATTTATATTCTGTTTAAAAAAATGGGACAGGTCTAAAATTCATTAATTATTAATTAAAAATTTTTTATTTAGAAAATTTACATTCGGTTTAGGCGGGAACCCTAAGCTCTCTGTGAATGCCACGAATGCATGTGAATTGTAGCAAAAAACTATATTTTATAAATATTAATAGATAGATTTATTTATTATTAATTTATTAATTATTAATTAAAAAAAATTTATTTAGAAAATTTATATTCGGTTTAAAATAAGGGACAGGTCTAAAATTCATTAATTATTAATTAAAAATTTTTATTTAGAAAATTTACATTCGGTTTAGATGGGAATCCTAAGTTCTCTGTGAATGCCATGTATGCATGCGTACTGTAACAAAAACTTTATTTTATAGATATTAATAGATTAAAAATTATTAAAATACTTTAAAAGCTTTTAAATGTCTTAAAATGTATTAAATCGTTACGTAGACTTTCATAAACAACTATTAATTATTTTAAATTATTTGTTAAAATTTTAATTTTAATTATTTATTAATTCCCATATTCTTGTTATTAAATATAAATTATTTATAATCCATTACAAACGACTATTTGTTCAACTTAATTTTTCCATCACTACATCCTAAAACTAATGATTGAGAAAAATTATGAGAATTAATTCAGATAACAACTTATAGATAATGATTTTATTAGGATTTAATTTTTTAACGTCATGATAATAACGTTAGTTACCTCGTACAGAAGTCCCCGGGGTTATTATGTAACGGTAGGACGACTAATTGTTATTCAGGTTTATGGTTCGATCGCTAGTTATGATGTATTTTATAAGAATTTTTTTTCAAATGAGATTCGAACCCTGGGACGCTAAATTTCTAGATCGTCTACTGTGAATGTTTTTCAATTTATAATTTTTATAAAATCGAATCAATAATTTCAAATTCGTCTGGTAATTCACCATTTAATTACCCCGTAGAGAAGCATTTACAACAATTTAATGGGACAGTGAACATTTTCTGGAAACTTAATAAAAAAAGGTTTCTTTTTTATATTTCCCCAATGGTAAAATATCTACCTCCTCGTCCGCTCGTTGATTTCTCGCTCAATCTTCAAGCTCCGAGTCCCCAAGGGGGCGAAGAATAGCCATCGAGATCGCTCCGAAGCCAAAGAGTTCAGGTGAATTTCCTTTCCGTTGATCCTGGCGATTACAATTAGCTTTTCTCTGTAGCAAACCATGGCGATTAGGTTTGTTTCTTTTGTTAACGTTTTGGCTATTGGTCTGATCGACGCTACTAGGGATCGTAGTTCTTTCGTGGTTGAAAAATATTTTTGCCGACGGGTGGCTGATGTTGTTGCCCTCTTAATCCCTGGAAAGAGTTTCATATAAATCGTCTTGAGGATCTCGATTTTTTTTTTTTTTGAAAGTTTCTGTTCGATTCTTTGCTGATTAACCTTGTCATACATAGACAGTTAAACTAGATACTAGGTTTCTGCTTAAAGCCTAATAATCTCAAGTATATCTTTTTTTTTATCCAACACAAGTTCAGGAATAGTAGGAACGTTCTACTGTCAGAGAAGACCATATTATCATTTAGTTATGGCGTCTTTGATAGTTAAATGATCGCATGTCTTCTTCATAAGAATGATCTGTTGGGTTATGCTTTGCTTCTATTTCGTGGTTTCCTTTTATCTTTTGATAGGATCGGGCTCTAATTCTGTTTGAACACCAAATTTCCAACACAGTCAAAGATGTGCATTGTACCCTGATTTAGATATTCATTTTGAGTGTTTGGGCATAAACTTCAGAATATTTGGAATTATTTACTATAGTCTGATGTTCGTAAAGCATCTTGATTCTGAGTTTTCTGTGGTCACATTTGAAGCTGAATACTATTTGGTTCAATCACAACCCCTCTTGGTTGATATTCGACATTTGTTTGCCGCAGGCTAACCTTTTGTGATCCTGAACTGATTGTCTTTGGCATCAAAATAATTCTTGGCAGTCTTAAGCTGCACTGATTCTGTTTATTCTGATTCGATAGATATTGAACTGATATAGTGTCTTAAGCTATTTGTACTGATATATTGAACTGATATAGTGTCTTAAGCTATTTGTACTGATTCTATAAAAATAATAGAGTATCTAAGCGAAATAACATTTTATGCAATTGAAAGCAATAACTTTTGATTAGACATTGAACTGATCCTTTGTTTACAAACTTAAATTTTATAAAACTGTCCTTAGGGCTATAACAGGAAGATCTTGTAAAAAGGAATCAACTCTAGTAAAATTAAATTATCTGTAAACATTATGTACATAACATTTCTGTATGAAAATTTTGACAATTTAATTGTAATATTAGAGTGTGTTACATTGATTCATGGGAAGTTAATGCTAATCAGTATGCTACTAAAGATACTAGTAATATAGTCCCTAAGAAGACTGTTGGAAACAGTAAGAAGATATTATGCCATTGGTTTAACTGAAGCCATTTTTTAAAGGCTGATTTTTTTTTAAAAAAAACACATATGTAAAGGCACTATAGTTTGTTAATTATTATGTAACAAGTTGTAATCTCAAATGTACCTATGAATATAAGTGTTTTGTATTGTGGGACTAAAAAGACGAGGTTACTATTTACTTGGTTGCAACCGAGGTGGTTGTTAATCCAAGGCAGTTGAAAGCTCCACTAAAAGATCTCCTTGGTTGCAGGTGGAGAAACTTCTTACGGACGTTGGAAAGCTCGAAAAGAAACTAGGAGTTGAATACAAGTTGTTGATCGCTTAATCCTAGCTTTCGGGGGCTATTTATAGCCCGAAAAATCATTTTACTATTGTGCTAACGTGGACCTACTGAGGTGCCTTAGTTGTGATCTGAGACGCCTCAGATGAATAAGATTTTATCCACGCGTCAATGGTATGTTGTTAATAGATTTTGATCTGAGGCGCCTCAATTCCAACCTGAGGCGCCTCAGTTCTGATATGAGGTGCCTCGGGTAGAGACTGAGGTGCCTCAGTTCTATTTGTCCTCAAAACTAAGACTTGCAGCTGAGGCGCCTCGAGCACTCGAGGCGCCTTAGTTGACCACTTTGTCAAGGTCAACATTCGCGTTGACTTTTCCTCCTTTAGTCCACTTAAGTGATTTCTGGCCAACCAGAGTTAAGTTCACCTAAACCCAACTCTGGCCTTCGCCTCGAACGGACTTCCTCTCGGCTTCTCGTCCCTCGGACGTCGCGTGCGTTCTTCTCTCTCCACCAGTGCACTCTTCCGCAGACATCCACGTCCCTCGGATGCATCGAGCCCGTTGGCTCCCTTCCCATGCTATCCTTCTCGTCCGCTGCATCTTCCGCTCGATTTCTGCGTTTCTAAGCTCCTGCACACTTAGACACAAGGATGAAAACACACCAGGACCTAACTTGACTTGGTTGATCACATCAAAACCAACCCGAGGTACTTCAATCTTTCTCTTTTTGATGTGCATCAACCTAAGTTAAATTAGGGTTAACTAAACAAGCGAATAACAATTTGTTTATTCAAAAAAAAATAAATGTGGCTATCTAGTGAAATAAATCATGAAAATAAATTCCAACTTAATCTTATTTACTCCCCCTCTTTGATGACATAAAAAAAATGGGGTACAAGGCATGTTTTAAAAAAAAAGGAAAAAACAAAACTCATTAAGGGGGGAAAAATCATAGTTTAGAAGATTTAAAAACTTGATGAATTTTGAAATATTTTTAAAAGTCATTTGTACTTTCGAAAATTTTGATAATTTTTCTGAATGTCCAAAATATACCGTACAGATTTTGAAAAATTGGAATTATCAAAAAAGAATTTTCGAAGTCTTTATAAATGTAAAAAATATGATTTTTTATAATAATTCATAAAATATAATTTAACCGTTAGAAAATTTTCAAAGTTTTTGTCAAATGGAAAATCAATAAACTCAACGGTATAAAAATTTTCAATTGAAATAAATTTTCTGAGTTCAATAACATTGATTTCAATCACAGAAACAATTTTCGACAAAAAATAATTTTAAAATTAGATGTTGACCTTGAAAAACTCTACTAATTTTTTAAAATGGTCAAAATACAACGTTCAAATTCTGAAAAATCAGACTTTTCGAAAATAATTTTCTAATTATTTTAAAATTAAAAAGTTGATTTTCGAAAATAAATTCATGGAAATTCATCGAATATTTATAAAAAATCAAAAAATTACAGTAACTAGATAAAGTCTTTGTGTATCATAGAAAAATTTGAAAATGAATTATCTTCAAATATTACTATTCGATTTGGATTTTTTAATAACCAAGAAATTCAAAGATAATTTATTCAATACAAAAAATATTTAAGAATTTAACATTGATTTTGGAATCCAAAATAGAGTTTTACCTATAGGGTTAATCAGGAACTTTGGTGGAATATAATTCTTGGGCACTTTTGTGATTTGGCCCCTATGGTTCCTAATATACCAGTTAAGACCCCCAGTATATCTAAAATTCTTTTTGGGAGAAGAATTTATGCATGTTAATTCTTTTTCTAATTTTTATACTTGAACTTTTAATTTATCATTTTCATGCTTCACATTATCATACATTTCTAAAGGACATGAAATAGGTAATTCCTTTTTCAAATTTAAATTTTTTGTCTTTAATTTACATAAACTTCTAAGCATGAATCTAATACCAAAATGTAGTTTGTCGGGAGGAAGTTTGTATACCTCACTTACCATTTCGTCGTGTCTGAAATTGGATGCTCCCCCTTCATCGTTGCTTCCTTCAGTCGAATCTCCCCTTCATCGATGCTCATGTCAGAGGTGGTTGTTTCGTCGTCCTCTTCTTGATAACTTGCCATAAGTGCAAATCCGGCGTAGGCTTTGATTTCGGATTTATCGGAGGACGTATCATTCCACGTCGCTTTTAAACTCTTCTACTTAGGCTTGTTCTCTTTCTTTTTGTTCTTCAGCTTTGGGCATTCATCTTTGATGTGACCTTCGTCACAATGGTAGCATCTTACTTGTCTCTTCCTTGGAGAACGTTTCTTGCCCTGCAACTTATTAAACTTGTTAGACTTAAAATACTTATTGAGTTTTCTTACCATGTACGATGTTTCCTCTTTGTCGGCGGAAGATTCTGAGTCTGGTTCGATCCTCCTAGTATTTAGGGTGATATTGTCTGTCTTTTTCTGTCTTGATCCTGCACATCGAGATTCATATAATTCTAAGGTAGAAAACATTTCGTCTAGGGTACTTACCTTTAGATCCTTTGAGATGTAGACATGTAGTAGGCATCTACTATTGAAGACTACTCCTGGGTTCTTGGGAAGGCGTTAAGAGCGTATCGAATCGAGTCGCGATTTATTATGGATTCGCCAAGGTTGGTGAGTCCGGTAATCAATTCTTTGATCTTTGAATGAAGCTCGACCATCATTTCTCCTTCCTTCATCTGGAGGTTGGTTTGCTGGTTCCGAAGGAGGTCTCTTCTTGCTAACTTGGCTTCTGATGTGCCTTTGTGAAGTTTTAAGAACTTCTCCCAGAGTTCTTTTGCCGAGTTGTAGCTGCCGATGCGGTTGACTTCTGAAGGTGATAGTACTGTGCATGTGGAATTCAACCTTTCTATTGGCTACTGAATCAGCTTGCTTCTTTCTGTTCCAGAGATGTTCCTACTTTTCATCTCCATTTGTATTTTTGAGAGCTTCAAAACCATATTTAATAGTCAGTAAACTCTAAAAATCAGTCCTAAAAAATATCTCCATTTTCTTTTTCCATATAGCGAAATCTCCCTCAGACTTCGGTAGGTGAATGTTGAATCCAGCCATTTGTCTTGAAGTTGTTAGTCCTTCAAAAGTGAACCTGCTTTGATACCACTTGTAGGACCGTTGGCAGGACGACAAGAGAAGGGATGAATTGCCCTGCAAGTTAGAACTAAATCTTTTGCTTCTTTCACAAAGATAGACGTTAGTTTTCAGCAGTAAAAAAACATAAGCAATAACAACAACTAAAAAGATGAGGCCACTATTTACTTAGTTCCAACTGGGGTAGTTGCTAATCCAAAACAGTTGAAAGCTCCATTTAAAGATCTCCTTGGTTACAGGTGGAGAAGCCTCTTTTAGACGTTGAAAAGCTCAGAAATGAAACTAGGAATTGAATACAAGTTGTTGATCGCTTAATCCTAGCTTTTGGTGGCTATTTATAGCCCAAAAAATTACTTTACCGTTGTGCTAACGTGGACCTGAGACACCTCAGTTGTGATCTGAGACGCCTTAGATGGATAAGATTTTATCCACGGCACCAACAGTAAGTTGTTGATAGATTTTGATCATTGGCGCTTCAATTTCAACCTAAGGCGTCTTAGTTCTGATCTGAGGTGCCTCTGGTTGAGATTGAGACGCCTCAGTTCTGTTTGTCCGCAGAACTAAGACTTGCAGCTGAGGCACCTCCCAAAGCACGAGGCGCCTCAGTTGACCACTTGGTCAAGGTCAACACCCATGTTGACTTATCCTTCTGTTGTCTGCTTGGGTGATTTTTGGCCAACCAGAGTTAGGCTTTCCTGAACCTGACTCTGGCCTTTGAGTCCTTTTCGCTCCACTGGTGTACTCTTTCGTAGGCCTCCACGTCCCTCGGATGCACTGAGCCTGTCGGCTCCCTTCCCGTGCCATCCTCCTCGTCCGCTGCGTTTTCCGCTCGACTTCCTGCACTCCTAAACTCCTGCACACTTAGACACATGGATCAAAATACATCAGGACCTAACTTGACTTGGTTGATCACATCAAAATTAACCCGGGATACTTACATAGTTCATCAAGAATTTTGAGAAGATGGCAAGAAACAACGACTATTGAAGAACTATTGGTTCTTATATCTTCTTTGTTTTTTTAATGCTCAGAAAAGTACCTAAAAGCAATCCATTTGATCACGTATGTTCCAAAAAAGATGAAGCATAAGATTTAGTTACAAGAATTAACTTCCGTAGTATCCACTTAATTTGCTGAGATGCTGGTGTAACTACAATAAGAGTGGTTTGCTATCTACTTTCTATTAAATTTAACCAATTTTTCTTGTTTATCACATCTCATTATGTTTAAATTACATTCACCTTATCATACTTGATTGTTGGATTTTTTTTTTTTAATTGCAAAGCACAGTTTTCTGGCAAAATACTTTTTTCAAGAGGTTTTCTTAAATGACTAGCTAGATATTTCATATAGATTGCATGCATTCATCTTCCCTGCTCTTATTTTGCTCTTCATATAAGACTATGCATATAATTCTTCATCTGGTTAGATTAGATGACGGCACAGGACATCAAATATACCTTCCATAAAAGAGACAATGGTTCATGAATAATTTTTTGTAACTAAGTCTAAACCACCTAGTACGAATTCAAATACTCTGAGAAATCTTATAAAATTGCAATTTATAATTTAAGTAAATTTAGGCAATTTGTAGGATAGTGTTAATTATGGTATACTGTTCTGTTCCAGATTTCCTACAAGACAAGTATATGTTTCCATTGTGCTCCAAATATCTAGTATAGATTAGAAGTTATGCATTCCTAGTACCTGTACTGGTCTGACAATTCGTTGAAGCTGGTACCACAATTGCAAACAAGGTCGATCACTCTAGAAAGACTAAAAATGAGTATTGAATTGATATTAGTTCAGTTTTTCCGGATAATCTTTCTAATATGATGTCGACTTTCCATGTTTTCAGTTGCGTAATTCAAATATATGGGATGCATGCTGTTTATTTGTATTTACTGCTAGTCTTCTCCTTTGGCGTTAAAATATCTAAGTAATTTTTTTTTGTTTCCCAAGACTAATGAGGGGTTTATTTCAATTATCAGATGTTGTGATCCTGCAAAAAGTCACCGACGATAAATGGCCTCTTTGACTTGGTTTTCAGTAAGTACACCCAGGAAGGCGATTCCCAATAATCAAACTTTTAAATGGAGATCATCCAAATTGCCAAGGCAAGTGCGGAAGCCATTCTTGAACCCGAAACTGCGAAAATGTCTGACCTTGTGCAGTAGCAACTTGTTTCCATGGGAAGCTTCTCCTCCATATGCTACTACAGAGGACGGTGATGGAATCATCAAGGGAAGCAATATCGTCGAACCCATAGGTGCAGATGACAAACTAGGCATTCCTATTTTTCAGGGTGAAGAAGAAGCCATCATTGACATGAAAAGCCAGCCGTCTACACTGCAGCAACCTCTCAAATGGCCAATGTGGCTTTTGGGACCTTCTGTTCTTCTAGCCACAGGCATGGCGCCGACACTATGGTTACCTCTGTCCTCTGTGTTCTTGGGCCCCAATATAGCTGGTCTTCTCTCTTTAGTAGGACTCGACTGTCTTTTCAACATGGGAGCAACCTTGTTTCTTCTCATGGCCGATGCTTGCGGACGACATCCTACAAGCAACCTCGAACAGAAGATCCAAGTGCCGGCTACATACAAGCTTTGGAAGCTAGCGTCGAGTCTGCTGGGCCTTCTAGTGCCTGTAATACTACTCTTTGCATCTCAGAGGGGCTCTCTCGAACCACAAGCCTCGTTCATCTCGTTTGCTGTGCTGCTCGGGCCGTACCTTCTGCTGCTTTCCGTGCAGATGCTGACGGAGATGCTCACATGGCACTGGAGGTCCCCGGTGTGGATAGTGACGCCCCTAGTTTACGAGGCTTACAGGGTGCTGCAGCTGATGCGAGGGCTCAAATTGGCTGGGGAGATCGGTTCCCCTGCATGGGTGACCGGCAGCATCCGTGGGTTGGTGTCATGGTGGGTGTTGATTCTTGGAGTTCAGCTAATGAGCGTTGCTTGGTTCGTAGGAGTTGCTTCTCGGGTTCAGCAAAATGGTAGTGCTTGAATATGTGTTAGTTCCGCCTTACCATTGTAGTAAAAAATCTACGCGGTTCGCGTTTATGTATACAACACATGCATCAGGCAGTGGGGAACCCATATGGAGGAAAGACACATGTTACATTGTAAAGGACAGGTGCCCTAACTGTTTCGAGCAGTTCTGTTAGTTATTGCTTCTGTATAAAATTCAAGAACTAGGCAGGAATGAATAGATAACAGAGAATAAGATATATATAGTATTTCTATAAGAGCTTATTCGAAGCCCAGGTATATCTACCTTCATCCACCTAATGGTAGTCGGTCCGGTCAAGTTTTTCATCGGTGATGAAGTTTGAAAACGCAGATGGACCATGCATAGTCTAACACCAGGAGTGATTTGATCGTCACATATATTTATTTGCATTGTATGAGAATCAAATCCTTATTATTTAAGAAATCTTTCTATTTTATCATCACAGCAAGCCCCAGGCATAACAAGAGATTTAAAAAGCTAAAAAAGACACTAAAAGGTCTATAAGAGCTTATGAAAGTATATGTTGGTTTTCACTATTTATGATCATCTATGTGGTTCTTATTCCAATTTAATTATAAGTTATTCTTTTACTAATTAGTACTTTACGAATGTTTAAATTTAAAAATGTTGAAATATATTTGGAAGTTAGGTCGTAAATGAACTAAATATTTATGAACAAATTTGATATTCAATTTTGTAAGAGATTATTTATATCAATTCAATACACATAAGATTAATTAAATGAATAAGTTTGAATAATTTATTAAACTAAATTATAAATTTGAACACATATATATTCAGTTTGTTAATATTCGTTAACAATGTTCATGAAAATATTCATCAACAAAGTTCATGAGCATATTCACGTACACAATTTATTAATAAAACTCTTATAATAAACAAATAAATAAATTTTTAAAATGAATAATTAAGTTTATATTATCAAGCTCAAATCAAACAATTTTAAAATGTAAATATTTAAATAATCAATAAGTTTGAATTGAAAGCTCGGTAACATTTAAATGAATCAAACTCAAGTTAAGTTTAAATCAAGCTTAAGCTCATTAAAAAAAATCAAGTTAAGTTGGCGCAATCATTTTAATGACTTGATTTATTTTAGATTTAGCTTGACTTGATTATCTTATCAAATTAGTTAGAACACCAAAAAACTAAGCTAGACTTAACTTGTTTACCATCCAAATCGGAAGTTACTAGGTATCGAGAAATTATCCAACATAGAGCACTCAAACAGTCATGTGGGTTCAAGTACGTAATCAAATCACAAAAGCGGGTTCAGAAATGGGTATCGTATTGAGTTCTTAAGACGGGTTCAGTTACGGTTGATTCAAGAAAACGGGTACGTTGTTTTCTTAAGACTCATCTTCTATTACGAGATCAATTAAATCACAAAGCGGGTTCAGAAGGGGGTAAATCACAAACCGTGTATCTAACTTTGCCAATTACCCAATTCACGTGCGCTACTTTGAAAATTACCAAATTATGCATGGGATACCAATTTTACCCTCTGCAATATTTCGTCCTCGTCACGTTCGTTCTCGTCCGAAGAAAGAGGCCCCCACGGGCTGGATCGGATGATAAGATGCCTGATCGATTTAGTGGAGGTCACAGTGATCCTGTCGCGAAGTGGGGTGGAAGTTCAACGGGCCGGACAGGCCTCTCGGGAGCCACGAGCCGATGAGGTGGCCGTTCGTCGGCCGCGCCTTACCTTGCTCCTGCAAAACATGGACCGTCAGCAAACCCGCCGGGGGAATCCCCGGTCAGGCACTCCGACGATCAAGTCAGTCCCCAGTATAGATGAGCAGAATGGAGATGGGGCAAGGGATGCGAGAACTCGCGCGCGCGTACCTGGAGTAGGGAGAGTGCCGAGCTTATATGACCGGGGGGGTTGACAACCCCTGTCCGCGTAGATGGGACCAGGTGTGATGGCTACCAGCCCACATGGAGTACGGGGAGCGGCGTGACAGGACGCGGGGTGCTCCGGCAGTACCTGAGTACTGGATGCGTAGTACGAGAGTACTGGATGGGCGGGATGGCCGCGTGGAGATGTCAGAGATAGGCAAGGCGTGAGGAGTCCTACTGGCAGGGTTGTACCCCAGAAGTAAGGATGTGAGGGAATACGTGGGCAGGACAGCGCCCGTACCCCGAGCGTCGACTGGCAGGTCCGTGTGCTACGGACTGAGTCGGGAAAAGACCAGGGAGCGTGGGCCGCCACGCGTCCGTCTGGTAGGGAGAGAAAAAGAGAGAGAGAGCGCGGGGCATGCCCTGGGTCGGGGGTGTTACAAGACTTTGACCTTGCTAATGAGGCCGGACCTTGTTCCGGGTTAGGGTGAGCCGGTATGAACAACTAGACCTTCTATGGAGTTGGCTGGCTGGGAGCTGGGCCGGTTGCCCTCTCAGGTGACCCGGGGGACCGCGTTTCCTTCTTTCCTGTGGAAGGTTCTGGGCGTGAAGCCCCGTTAGCTGATAGGGCGGTTGACCTGGGTGCCAGGCTTCCCCGGCGCCAGGCTGGCCTGTGGGCCCGGCCTATGCCCCTACCTATAGGCAAGGTCGGGATCATAAGCGTCCCCTTCAAGTCTAGTCGAAGGAGGCGACGAGTCCGACTGACTGGACCGTCTTCATTTCTTGAAAGCCTGGCGCGCCGGAGGGACTTAGCCTTGTCTATGTGTTTTTCTACTGGCCTGTCGAGGCTCAGGGATTTCAGTTGGCTGGCGAGACCACCTTGTCTTTTGAATACTGACGGTTCCGTGAAGCGGTTAAAAATCGCTGCCTACTCCTAGGGGGATCCCACATGTCTCGGCCCCCTTCTTTCTCCTATCCCCGCGGCCTTTTCCCCGCTTTCCGAGGAACGAGGTTAAGTGCGAGGGTCCTGGCTTCTTGGGCCCCACCGGGCCGGCTCCTACGACTGCTACCGCCCGTCGTTTCTGCCATGGCCCGCTACCAGTGTGTTCTGCCATCCTTTATAATTGCAAAAAATCTCTTCGTCTTTCACTCCGGCAGGTTACCTTCTTCTTTCCGACTAGGGTTGCGGCCATTCCCTGCTGTTCACGGCTTTCCTTTGCCGTCCTTATGCCTTTCTTTGCGCTTCCATGGCTTCTTCGTCCCATGATCCCCATCCTTGGTATGACACGGCTAGGTCCACTTTGGCCCGCGACGACCTCGAAGCCATCAGGGCGGAGTTTCATATTCCGCCGGATTACGACCTTCGGCTGCCTTCTTCTTCGGATCAGCCAGTCATCCCACCGAGGTACTATATTACTGTTTCGCGGGACCACCTACGGGCGGGCCTGCATTTCCCCATTCATCCCTTCATTGCCTCCGTGTGCTGCTACCTTCGTATAAACTTGTCCCAATTGACCCCCAACTCCATCCGCCTCCTTTGCGGGTCTGCCATCCTTTTCTTGTTATATCGCTGCTCCTCCCGTACCGAACTTTTCCATCATTTCTTCTACTTAAAGAAACAGGAATATGGTGAGTTTGTTTTCCAAGCTCGCCCTGGGACTTCCTTCCTTTCTTCTCTTCCTTCTGCCAGTAGGGGTTGGAAGGAGAGGTTTTTCTTTGTCCGTCCCGCGATTTTCCCGACCTGGCCCTCTAACTTTCGGCGGGATCTGATAGACCCAAACTATGTGTCACGAATGTGTGCCTCAAATTTAGAATTTATAAATGAAATGCTGGAAACCCTTTTACAATCAAAAGTATGAAAATGTAATATAGGGGCCACAGGTCGTATTTTTCTCGGGGCTAGTTGACGTTGTGTGATTCGCGCCTGTATTTAGGTGTCGTTTGTGAATTCTGGGTTTCAAATAAAACTTGGGTTTTGGGTTGCTATTCAGATATGAAAGTGAAATGAGAAGAAGGGAAACTTAACTCATGACAAAACAAGTGATGGCATTTAATGATTCAACCAATTTACACTTAATCCACTAAAACACTTAATCAATTTCGGACCAATTCTGATCTCAAAGGTAAAACAAATGCTAAGCAAAGGAATGAAGGCAGTGATTGCAATTTCGGAAGCAAACAATTTAATACAATTACCAACTATGAAATTCAGACATCAAACTACAAAACAACTCAACACAACTATGATTTTGGAAAGCAAACCAATACAAAGAAAATTCAGAAATACTGAAGGGTGATATCAATTGATTTCAAAACTCTTCTACACCCAAAAGATAAGTCAAAACTTGATGTAAAACATCACCCAAAACCGCTTGGCACGCAAGGGCCGATCCTTGTGCCAAAACTTAGTTTTTGTGCCAAGTTAATACTAACATTTCCGAAATACAATGACAGCAAAAAGACTGAATTCAAGCTCTATAACATGCTAGAATTTGCGCTGCTGGGATGTCACTTGAAACTTTGTGCAGAATTTGATGTAAAACTTGCCACCCAAACTGAACACATATGGAATTGAATCTGCCAATTTGCAGAATCTGATGCAGAACTGATTGCAAGTGCAAAAATAAATCAAATGCAGAATCTATGACTTAATACTTCAGAAATGAACAACTTGATACCAAAAGGAAGAAATCTATGTGCCAACAACTGATATTTTCGAATTGTCTCTGCAACTCAACTTGGAAGGAAGGGCTGTGAGTGAAATGCTATGTTAAGGAAGAGGAGGAGATGCAGTAGAATCAATGTGCTGATAGTTCAGAACAATTGTAAACTGAATCTAAATGCAGTGCAGGGATTCAGAAATGAAATGCAAAGTTTCAAGAATTCAGAAATAAACTTAGTGAAGACTTCGAGTGCCAAAATTCAGAACAATGAAGCAAAATTGAAGCACCAAACCAAATGCAGGAACAGAGACTGGATTTCAGAGATTTAGATTATAACTTGGACACACAACATGCAAATGATGGAGTCCCTATACTAAAAATTAGCAAGACTTAAGTGGAATTTACATTTATTTGACACAAGAACTCAGAAATCCTGTGCTGGAATTTCAGAAATGAGCTGAGGTTTCAGAAATGGAAATCAGGTTACCTAATTGAAGTTGGTACGCAATGTCTGATGGGCAAAGCTAAAAACGAGTGCTAATTAGCTAGACTAAACTGCAAGATAAACTCATAAGGTAAAACTAAAGCGAGCTTGGAACTAAATTCAGGAATTCAATGGAAAGGGACTGATCTGATACGCAAGCTAACAATCTGATACACAAACATTAAACACAGAAATAAACTGAAATTAAATGCAATCTATCACTACACAGATTCCTAACTCACTGAACTGGAAGATTAAAATCCTAATTAAGCTAAACAATTCAGAACTACAAACTTAAACAGCTGATATGAAACTACAAAAACAGAACAAGTGCAGTAATGGAGTTTAAGCTACAAAACATGGAAATTAAGAACCTAAGCTACTCCTCAACCATTCTCCAACTCAAGCGCTCCTTGGTCGTCAATCAAGGGAGAACCTCGGACCCGCAAGCTCCGCAAATCAGTGAGGAACTGTCTCTGATACCGAATTAGATCAAATTCTGCCCAAGCTGAAATATGCCTCCGAATCCCTCAAACTCGCTGTGGGTGATTGCGATTTGGATTTGGGAATGACCGAGACCTTCCAGGGAACCCCTCTGGTCAGCTCGGATGTAGTGGAAGTGGATCACAGCTGAGCTCGCTGAATTCGGGTAGTGAAACGGCTGAAACCTCACGCAGCTTCACTTTTGAACAAAAATCCAATCTGAAACTTCACTGAAACTATCTTCACTGACCTAGCCCTTGCTTTGATGATAGATTGAGGGATCGCGCCTCCTTAGATGAAGAAAATTGCTGAAAAATGAAGAAACTAGCTGAAGATGAAGAACTGCGACGGAGACGCGACGAGGAGGAAATGTGGCTGTGTTTCTGATTAAATAGGAAATAATGGACGGCTCATATTGATCAGATGAAATCCAACGGCTGATCTTGCTCCGATTTGATCTAAATTTTTATGATGATGATCTGGGGTCAGGATCTGCCTTGTGGTAGCTTGGATCCTCCAGATATGCAACGGATGGTCCAGATCAACTCTATCTGTGAATGGACGCTCTAGAGCCCTCCTTGCTTGATCCAACGGTTGATTTAGCTCTGATTGGGATGAAACCTTCAGATCTTGATCATAGAGCTTGATCAACCCTAACCCTAGCTCGGATTGCTTCATATCGTCCCGGATGGCTCAAATCTAGCCACTCTTGAATCGGACGGCCCGGATTAATCGTAGGCTTGATAATTCGATCCGGTTCACATCCGACTCAAGTTTGACCCAGTATGCCCTAGGTCCAGGATCCTTTCATGCCTACAAAAATATATCAGAAAATTAGTGGCCAAATAATCCAAAAATTATGTAATTTTGCAATTAAGTCCAAAATAAGATAAAGTTCCAAAACCTAGGGTAAAATCATAATTAAGCAATAAAAACATGGGTCAAACATGGATTTTAGCAATTAAAATAATCAATAAAATAGTGCTTATCAGGATCTCCCCCGAATGCCCCCTCACTATACGGATCCCAAAAAGTTTTCTCCCTTCGAGCACGCTCTCATGGCATTCAAAGACAAACACTTCCCAGTCGGACCGCTTTTGGCCAAAAACATCTTGTCTGCATTTGGCCTGAGTCCAGCGCCCTTCGTTCGCCCGGCTTCTCTAGGTAAGTGATTTTTCCCCGTCATTTAACCGTGTCCGTTTCTTGACTTTTTCTTCCCGACCAGCTGGGATGATGTGCCCGGCTGCTCCCGAGCGGGGCTTCGGGTTGGGACATGTGGAGGAAATGGAGGAGCGCCTCCGAGCGGTGATAAGGGAGCAGCGGGCGCAGGCCGTGGAGCGGCGAGCTACGCAAGGGCGACGCTTGGCCCTGCTGGCCGAACAGGAAGCGTCTCCGTCCGGTTCTCCTTCCCCTGCTACTTCCGCCGAGAGGGGGAAGACCCCACCGTCTGACTCGGAGGATACTCGCCCTCTGAGTCGTTCCCTGACCCGACCCAGGGGTTTCGGCTCCGCATCCGCCTCGGCCGACCCCCAGGGGGCTTCTTCTAATCGGCCTTGCAAAAGACAGAGGGGTGAATCGTCGACTGTCGTCCTTCCGGCACTGTCGTCGCCACTTCCTTCCGAGGTGCTATCAATGGCCTCGACGATGGTACCCCTGAGGGAGGCCTCCCCGCCTGGCCAGGAAGGTCCTATCAACGAAGGCCTACTGCACATGCTGTCGCCCTCACTATCGGACTGGCGACTAAGCATGACCCTGCCGGGCGATACTGCCCCCTTGCGGGCGAGGGACGTTCGGTTATATGGTCCAATCTCGGACTGATTCCTGGCCGGCCTGCGCGCGAGTAGCTCTGTGGCCCCTGCTGTTGGGGCTGATGACTTCATGGCCCTGGCCACCCAGGTATGTGTCCGTTAGCTGGGCGGGTGAGCCTTTCTTCCTTTCGGCTGACAGGTCTATCTTTCGCAGTCTTGGGCTCAGAGCTACAGCGTGAGTGTGGCTATGCTAACTCACGCCCAGGCCCGGTGTCGCGCCGAGAGGCGTGTGGAAGATCTTGAGGCTCGCCGCCGCCACGCCCAGCTGTCCGCGGATACCGATTCGTTGAATGCTTTAAGGGCAGAGGCTATCGGCCTCCAAGACATGCTGCGTCAGACACAGGAGGAACTGGAAGTCGCCAAGGCGCAGCTTGTCGCTGCTGATGCCGAAGTGGTTCGCTCGGAGGAACGGGTGCTCCAAGTTGAACAAGCTCACCTTTGTGACCGCAAGTGCAAGGGCGAGTTGCAGGCAGAACTCTTGAGGGCCCGGTCATATCTACCTTGGGCCAACGAGGAGATTTTGTCTCTTCGGACGCAGCTGGCGGTGGAGAAGCAGACGACAGATTCGTTGAGGAACCAGCTTCAGGACTTACGGGGCCTCCGTCCGGCTTGGGACGCGGCCCAGGTTGAGTTGAGGGAACTGCGTGAGCGGCAGGCGTCATGGGATGCCCTTCAGACTGAGCTAGCAGAGCTGCGTGCCTACCGGGCGACTGAAGCGGGTCGATTAGAGGCTCACCGCTTGGCGAGTTTAAACGATCCGGCCCATGCTGCAGAGATTTCCCGGCGGTTTATGGATGTGATGGAGCAGCATGGCCTCAACGTGGTTCGCCAGCTCAGACTTGGAGGGTATTTGCCCCCAGATTTGTCCCCTGACGCGGTTTCGCTTCCGAATTTGTGCAAGGACCTGCCCTTAGTAACGGACCAACCTTTCGAATGAGGCCAGTGCTTTTGTGTCCTCTATTTCTCTATATGCAAAGGGTTTTCCGCCCTGATTTTTGTAAGGCGCCTGCGCCCTTGAATGTGATGCTCCCCCTTTTTAGTGTTTGTCAGTAAGAGTCTCTGGTCTGTGGGGAAGGTGCTCGGGACCCGTGCTGGTGTCTCCGCGTGATGAACTGATCTCTTAATCAACATCTGTGGCGGAGAGGTTTAGAGGTAAGTGGCCCCCGGGAGTCCTGGCTCCCTGGCCGAGTGGGACCTGAGGAGCGTGGGTCGCCATGCGTCCTCTCAGGGCTCGGGCCAAGGGATTTAGCGGGAACTGGCCCTTGATGAATGATGCGGGGCTTTCTCATGAAGGAGGCCCAAGAGAGGTCGGCTAGGTATAAGGAGGCGATGGCCGCCTTGCTTTCGGAGCCCATCCCTATCCCCTCTAATGCTGTCCCGTCAGGAGCCCTGGCGTCTTCTTCTCCGGCGACAAACCCTACCGCCGCCCAACCCACGGACAAGGGCGAGGCATTAGGGGCGGAAGCGATAGATTCTGATATTGAGATTTTGCCCTCGGATCCTTTCACCAGGGAGCTGGAGCCTCTGCCGGTCCATTCCAGCACCGGCTCATCCCCTTCCGATGTTGCTTCTGCCCTTCCTCAGGAGATTCCCTCCCCTTCTGCTGCAACGAGCTCGCCCTCTCCGTTGGTCACGGCGTCGGCGGTCCAGGTGTCCCCTAATGCTGGGGACATCCAGCCCGCTCCCCCTTCACCTCCACTTGCTTCACTCCCTGATATGATGGAACAACCTAGCCCTGTCCTCCCGCCTAGCGTTCCGGCCTCCCAGGTGCCTACGTCGGTTGCCCCTGTTGAGTTAGTCCCGAGACTTGGTTATCCCTCCGTTCCCCTAGCCTCTATTAGCTTGGCGAGCGGAGCGTCCGCTATCCCTTCTTCTTCCCTTCCTGGTGCCTCCTCGGGTGGCATGGACCATCATGCGCCTGCCGAGGGCCGATCCGAGGGAGGAGCTTGCGTAAAGCAAGAAGAAGGCCACTCGGTCGGGTGCCTCCTCCGGCGGCATGGACCATCATGCGCCTGCCCGAGGGCCGATCCGAGGGAAGAGCTTGCGTAAAGCAAGAAGAAAGCCGCTCGGTCGGGTGCCTCCTTGGGCGGCATGGACCATCATGCGCCTGTCCGAGGCCCGATCCGAGGGAGGAGCTTGCGTAAAGCAAGAAGAAGACCGCTCGGTCGGGTGCCTCCTTGGGCGGCATGGACCATCATGCGCCTGTCCGAGGGCCGATCCGAGGGAAGAGCTTGCGTAAAGCAAGAAGAAGGCCGCTCGGTCGGGTGCCTCCTTGGGCGGCATGGACCATCATGCGCCTGCCCGAGGGCCGATCCGAGGGAAGAGCTTGCGTAAAGCAAGAAGAAAGCCGCTCGGTCGGGTGCTTCCTCGGGCGGCATGGACCATCATGCGCCTGCCCGAGGGCCGATCCGAGGGAAGAGCTTGCGTAAAGCAAGAAGAAAGCCGCTCGGTCGGGTGCCTCCTCGGGCGGCATGGACCATCATGCGCCTGCCCGAGGGCCGATCCGAGGGAGGAGCTTGCGTAAAGCAAGAAGAAGGTCGCTCGGTCGGGTGCCTCCTCGGGCGGCATGGACCATCATGCGCCTGCCCGAGGGCCGATTCGAGGGAGGAGCTTGCGTAAAGCAAGAAGAAGGCCGCTCGGTCGGGTGCCTCCTCGGGCGGCATGGACCATCATGCGCCTGCCCGAGGGCCGATCGTAAAGCAAGAAGAAGGCCTGAGGTTTCTCAGTCCTTGCTGAGGCTTCCCGTTCGAGGGCATCCCAGGGAGCGTAGGCCATCACGCGTCATCTGGGAGCTTCGCCGAGGCTTCTCAGTCGAGGGCGTCCCAGGGATCGTGGGCCGCCACGCGCCGCCTAAGAGCCTCGCCGAGGCTTCCCGGTCGAGGGCATCCCAGGGAGCGTGGGCCGCCACGCGTCGCCTGAGAGCCTCGCCGAGGCTTCCCGGTCGAGGACATCCCAGGGAGCGTGGGCCGCCACGCGCCACCTGAGAGACTCGCCGAGGCTTCCCGATCGAGGGCATCCCAGGGAGCGTGGGCCGCCACGCGTCGCCTGAGAGCCTCGCCGAGGCTTCCCGGTCGAGGGCATCTCAGGGAGCGTGGGCCGCCACGCGCCGCCTGAGAGCCTCGCCGAGGCTTCCCGGTCGAGGGCATCCCAGGGAGCGTGGGCCGCCACGCGCCGCCTGAGAGCCTCGCCGAGGCTTCCCGATCGAGGGCATCCCAGGGAGCGTGGGCCGCCACGCGCCGCCTGAGAGCCTCACCGAGGGTAATGCAGCAACGACTGTTCCTTCAGGAAAACCATTTCTGACGGGCGCCTCAGACAAATGATATGTGATCCAGAAGATCCGACTTCAGACATGCGGCGAGTGTGTAGAAAGCGACCCTACTTCCAAACGAATAGAATATACCCATGTCAAGGAGACCGAATTATATAGACGTATAAAATATATGATACACATCCAGAAGTCCAAATGTCAGATATGACAGAAACAGGACCTGCCCTTCCCCTGTTGCTCCGGCGGTCCGGTTCCGCTTTAGAAAGAAAGTAGAATCAAGAAATACACTGCGAGGGTCCCTCAGAAAGCCTCTGGGGCGTTAAGGACTCTTCCGCGATCGAGTGCGGGAAAACTCGTATTCTCCGGGGACGCTGTCTGTCGGAACCCATATGAATCTCCCATTTCCACTTCCGATCAGGCTGCTGGTGCCCTCCTTCTAGCGCCATTTTTGATCTTGTCGCGAAGTGGGGTGACAGTCCAATGGGCCGGACAGGCCTCCCGGGAGCCACGAGCCGATGAGGTGGCCGTTCGTCGGTAGCGCCTTGCCTTGCTCCTGCAAAACAGGGACCGTCAGCAAACCCGCCGGGGGAATCCCCGGTCAGGCACTTCGACGATCAAGTCAGTCCCCAGTATAGATGAGCGGAATGGAGATGGGGCAAGGGATGCGAGAACTCGCGCGCGCGTACCTGGAGTAGGGAGAGTGCCGAGCTTATATGACCGAGGGGGGGCTGACAACTCCTGTCAGCGTAGATGGGACCAGGTGTGATGGCTACCAGCCCGCATGGAGTACGGGGAGCGGCGTGACAGGACGCGGGGTGCTCCGGCAGTACCCGAGTACTAGATGCGTAGTACGAGAGTACTGGATGCGCGGGATGGCCGCATGGAGATGTCAGAGATAGGCAAGGCGTGAGGAGTCCTACTGGCAGGGTTGTACCCCAGAAGTAAGGATGTGAGGGAATACGTGGGCAGGATAGCCCATACCCCGAGTGCCGACTGGCAGGTCCGTGTGCTACAGACTGAGTCGGGAAAAGACCAAGGAGCGTGGGCCGCCACGCGTCCGTCTGGTAGGGAGAGAAAAAGAGAGAGAGAGCGCGGGGCACGCCCTGGGTCGGGGGTGTTACAAGACTTTGACCTTGCTAATGAGGCCGGACCTTGTTCCGGGTTAGGGTGAGCTGGTATGAACAACTAGACCTTCTATGGAGTTGGCTGGCTGGGAGCTGGGCCGGTTGCCCTCTCAGGTGACCCGGAGGACCGCCTTTCCTTCTTTCTTGTGGAAGGTTCTAGGCGTGAAGCCCCGTTTGCTGATAGGGCGGTTGACCTGGGTGCCAGGCTTCCCCCGCGCCAGGCTGGCCTGTGGGCCCGGCCTATGCCCCTACCCATAGGCAAGGCCGGGATCACACAGATTTGAGGATCGTCAATTGCATATTGGGATAAAATCCTGGTCTGCTACTATTAATTCCCTCGACCCTAGATGCCTCACCACATCAGTGATAATCATGATTTATCTCTCTTTGAAAATTTATGGGGCCGAAATCAGGGCTGCTAAAATGACTATTCCACCTTTTGATCGTCCGAAGAAAGGGAGAAAATTGAATCCTTACAGAGCCATCCCGACTCGAACGACTTTTTCATTTTCCCATAAAAAAATCCCGACGAAATCGCGAAATCACACAATTGCAAAACCTCTTCATCGTTAAAATTACAAAACCCTAGCCGGTCCCTACATTTCGGTTGCATAATCTTCCGGTCGTAGCTCCTACATCACTGACTTAATTCTTCACCTCCACCAGTCTTGACCGACGTCTTTGTTCTCCGATTGTTTGGAAGTCTAGTTCTTATCCTTCATCGGCTACTATGTTCTCAGAAGTTTTGAGGTCATCCTCGTCTGGTAGCATTAGCTCGCCCTTCACCGCATTAGTTCCATTTCTTCTAGCCACATTAGCTCATCCTTCCCATCACGTGACCTCTGGTAAAAAACTTCCATCCAACTACAAATTCTATTTTTCGATTCATAATCTAGCTACAAAATCACTCATTTAGGACAATGTTGAAGCGTTCATCATCATCTCCAAAGGCAATAATTTTTAGATTATAGTTTTCCCCCCCAATAATTTGTGTTCTTAAACTTTTCATTTGTTTTGATACCCTTATTATAATTGAATAACTTAGTTTTACTTAGTTCATGAACTTAGTTTACTTAGTTTTATGAAACTTATGTGATTAAATTATCTTAAGCACCGTTATTTAGCAATTTCATCGAGCTTTATTTATGAAAACATATTAGGTTGGATTTGTACAATCATCTAGCATATGCATATTTAGTTGTGATATATTATATTTAATTAACTATGTTAATACTATCTAGATGAATTACCTAAAACATACTTAATCTAAATAGTGTATTATCTTTTCTTCTATGTCAACTTCCTACCTACAATGTGATAAAGATCTCTTAATCTAAACAAGTTATATTATCTCTAACCTATCCCTTATGTGGGTATAGATCTTATCCTGTTGTTTTGCTTAGTTCATCAACTTAGTTTAGCTTATTTCCAAATTTAATAATTTTTAGATTATATGTTATTTATTTTTTAATTCATTGTAATTTTTTAATTGTTCTAGTGAGTAAATTTAGTTTAACTTAGTTTTACAAAAGATATTTGATTAAATTTTACAAAGCTTGATTGTTTTGTTGTTATACAACATGAAATTAAAAGAATTATATCTAGAGATCCAAGTATCATCTTTGGAGAGAAAATTACATTGGATGAGTAAGTTAAGATATTTTATAGAATTTTATTCTGAAACTTTTCCAAAGGGAAAGCCAATAGGAGGAAAAGGTCATTCAAGAGTTATTTTCCATAAAAAAGCATATGCATCATTCTTCACCAGACCAGAAATTCGACATTTTAGAAGATTATTGGTGAACATATTTGAGATTTGGAAGCAATGATATTTAAATTCTCTAACGTGGTTGTATCCTTCACAACCTAAGATGTAGCATTATTGCTTCGAATCCCATATAAAGGCAAACATGTTCAGATGGATTCCAATGTTGATTATGGTGTATTATTCCAAATATTTTTTACAAGGAAAGAACTAAATTGATCTAAGTTGAAAATTCTATTGTATTGTCTCCGAGTGGATTTAGATACAGATGTTTTGCTATTTTATAAATTTTATATTTTGTATTTTTTTTCTTCTAGTATATATAAGCTATAAGATCAAAATGAACGAGAGGTGTTCCGGGGGGGAGGGAGGGGATAAATCTCGTTTCTAAAACTTTTCTTTTCACCTTTTAAATCTTTTCAAAAAGCCAAGTATACAATAGAAAATAAAAACATATTTATTTTCACTTGGTTCTAAGTCTTACGACTACTACTCTAAGGCCCATGAACCCCCCTTGAACCATTTCGATTGGGTAAACTCTAAATTCTCTCCAAGAAAACCTTCAGATAGAGAAGTCGAATATAGAAATGAACCTACACTCTCTTATGCAAGTATAATAAGAATAACTCCCAATCGGTAAGTATAGAGATCTATAACTGTAAGGTTCGAGGTTCAAATCTTCACAGCAACAAATAAATCTCTTTTTCCCCTGCGGGCATGGCACGATTGGTAATGGCTCACTTGGGTGATCTCTCACTTCCAGGTTCGATTCCTCCCTGGTAGAGCTCACAGTATGCTGACGGAAGAAATCGTCACAGGCTGCTGCGTGGTCGGGACATCGGGTACCGATATCATCATTGGTGAAGTCGCCACGTGTCTCTGTCTCGCGATTTACCCTCGTTGACCGGTGGGGACTCTCGTTGAAGGTTGTGGGGCATGACCGGTCAGCCAAGCGGATTAGTCGGGCGCAAACCTGGATACCCCTTGTAAATCAAAAAAAAAAATAGAATAACAAACTGAAATAATCTTTTACTGACAATAATTTTGATTGAAGATTGAAGCTCAAAGTTGGTGTCATTCTTGCTATAGCAATTGGGTGTAATCGAGTCGCAACAAGTAGTTTCATAGAGACGGCGCAACAAAATGAACTTGGAATCTTGTAAAGAAGTAATGTCTCAAGTTATGGATGAATGCTCCTTTTATACTCACTAGGGGTGCTCCTTTTATACCCGTGCCTGACTACTGGCCGAAGTCCAGGGTGGTGGAATCCTAGCAAAAATCCAAGGCGGTGGATTCTTGGCAAAAGTCCAATTGGGTTCGCGGGGCTAACAACTGGCCAAAGTCTATGTTGGCGGAAACTTGGCAAAAGTCCTAGTAGATTAAGGAGCTAACTAAATCTGTACAAGGTAAGTGAGGTAAGTTACTGGAGGAGCGAATTTTGGTGAGGACGAGTCCTAGGTGTGACCTTAGGTGCGGTCCAGCTTAGAGCTATTTTGGATATCTAAGCTGAGACCTTGACTAGATTTTGGTCTTGGGAAGCTAGGATCTAAGTCATAAACATCCATAAACTATTCACATTTATATATTTTTTTTAACTCTATGTTGTAGAGACATATGTAGAGCTTCAAATTTTGGATGTGTGGCCATTGACAGAGCTTGATTCCGAGTTTGGAACCAAAAGTTATGACCTTCGAAAGATTACTATGTCAAACAACAAAACTGAGGCTCCTCCGAAACTAAAGCGCCTTCAGGAGGATAAAATACACAGTTTACAGATCAGATAAGCCTTGGAAGTGAGGCAATTCAATTGGGAATTGAGACGCCTCAGATGCTCTATAAAAGGGTAGTTTGAGGAGACTTTCAACCAGAACTGATATTTCAAGCTACTCCAAGTCTTCTACTATTCCATCTTCATGTTACGGTTGCTACTATGACTTGATTATGACCGACCACTGCCGGAAGACCGACACCAACACATGAGCCCGACCGAGATTCTACGTCCATATTGGTAACAATTTAAGTTCTATATTTAATTCATTATTGCTTATAAGAAGTGTAGGTTGTTACACTTCCTACTGGGTGGCAAAAAGGCGAATCGCTCGCCCCTAGTGCCCCCGCCAACCCATCCCAGGGCCAACACGGAGGAGGTAAATCACGGGAGCTACTATACACTTCCTACTCATCTGTACTCGATCACTCTATCAGGAGTTTACCGATACAGGGTTTTTAGTGGATTGCCCATCGAAAATGTTCAAGCGACCCGGGCCTTCGAGTAGGAGTCGCCGAAGGCTCCGAACGAAGTAAAATTGAACAGCGTCGATTTTTCTGTGTTTGTTTTTTCGTTAGTTTCCGCTGCACTAGCTTGTTATATTTAGGTTCAATAAAGCAATGACTTTAAAAAGTCACGTGATCCCCCTCCCTCCTCACGTGCAACGGTCCTACAAGTGGTATCAAAGTCGATACGCCTCAGATGCTATATAAAAGGGCAGTTTAAGGAGGCTTTCGACCAGAACTGATATTTCAAGCTACTCCAAGTCTTCTGCTATTCTGTCTTTATGTTATGGCTTCTGCTATGACTTGATTATGATCGACTGCTATCAGAAGACCGACACCAACATACGAGCCTAACGGAGATTCTACGTTCGTGTTGGTAACAATTTAATTTTTATATTTAATTCATTATTGCTTATAGGAAGTGTAGGGTTGTTACACTTCCTCCTCATCTGTACTCGATCACTCTACCGGGAGTTTACTAGTAGAGAGTTTTTAGTGGATTGCCCGTCCGAAAGGTCCAAGGGACCTCAGCCTTCGGGTAAGAGTCGTCGAAAGCTCCGAATGAAGTAAAATTGAACTGCATCGATTTTTCTGTGTTTGTTTTTCATTAGTTTCCGCTGCACTCGCTTGTTTTATTTGAGTTCGACAAAGCAACGACTTTAAAAAGTCACGTGCTTCATCCCCCTCTCCCCCTCATGTGCAACGGTCCTACATAGACCACCCAAGGCACCTCCAAAGGATCTGAGGTGTCTCTAATGTGTCAAAGCTCATCCTTATATCTTTTTCGGCGTGATTATCAAATTCAGGGGTCTCTAATCAACTGAAGCACCTCCAATCATCTGAGACGCCTCATATTATCTGAGTCACCTCCAACTAAGGTTGGTTCGATACAATAATCTTCTAAAGGCCATAACTTTTGACCTGAGACTCGAAATCAAACTCTGTCGATGGTCACACTTGTAGAATTTGAATATCTACATATTTCCCTATAACACAGAGTTAGAGCAAATGTATATTTATGAATTAGATCATGCCTAACGATGACCAGGATCTAGTCTTGGTCTCAACTTAGATTTCCAAGTTGGATGTAAGTTAGACCAGCGCCTACAATCCCATTGAGACTTGTCGTCACTAGATCTCTCTCCCCTAGTTGCTTACCTAACATATCATTTGTAGATTTACTTGACGTCTGATCTCCTGACCCACCAGGTCTTTCTACCAAATGTCTCATCTGGGCTTCAACCAGTTGTCAGGTCCTATTGTCCCAACTGAACTTCTTGCTAGATATTTGGTCTTCTCTGACCTATCTCGGCTTCCTCTCAGTTATTCAGTCCTCCTGGCCTAACTGGACTTCAACTTGGTCTTTGTCCTCTAGACCTATCAAGTCTTTCAGCCTACACACTTGGTAAACAAATTAGAACACACAAAAATCTAATTTTAACATTTTGTCATGCATCAAAATTTGAGTTTGATTAACAGTGTTGACTGTACTAACATTCTCTACCTTTAAGAATTATAGATATTGTTGATAATTTTGACAACCTAAGAAGTTATAATTGGGTTGAGACAATATATAATTATATGACTCCACAACTCTCAATATTTGGGAATGCTTTTGCATCGAAGACTCCTAGCCCTCTCCTCTCACTGCCTTATATAAAGGGATTTGCTGGTCTACTTGCGGTAAGTTTGATTAGTTAGTTAATTTATTTCATAACTATGTAATAGTATCTAATTGTTGAATTATAACACAAACATGGTTTCTTGAGCATGCTCTTATTCAACTGCCAAACAACATGGTAACACTGAGCATCAGCAAGTGAAGGTTTACTTATTCTCATAGAAATAAAGCAAAGGCTAAGTTAGCAAGAGTCTTATCTACCCAAGTAACCATTATCTATATTTTCACCCATGTTAACTGTATGTCATATAGTTAAAGGTTATTAACTAATTATGTAATGTTATTAATTTTATAAATTATTATTGATATTCTCCCTACCCTCGAAGAAGTTCATTTACTGGGGAACCCCTCCTTGTTGAATATGAGTCTACACCACAACGGGGTCGACATTATTTGCATGATTTCATATAGACTCAGAGGAAGAAGTTGGATTTTCATATTGCATTGAAAAGCAAAAAAAAAAAAAATCCAAAATCTTACCCTCGAGAATGAAAGCTTAGTTAAAGTTAATCAAGAGTTAGTTGCCATATTGGAAAGGGATGGTTTTTATTATCCAACTAGCCACCATGCAGAAGATCCTCATCATGACCTTGTTTCAACCAATGTGATGAGGAGAGGATGTGATAGAAGTCACTATAAGATTAGGGGGCCTAAAGATACACCTAATTGGCTAGCATTGGTCCTAGGTAGGAAGAGGACCAGGAGAGAAATCAAGGAACATGAAGGGGATAACTTAGAGATAAAGTCTACGCTGGATGATTTTGATATGCAAGAAGATGATAAAACTATATTAGTCGGTGACGAGATTGATGAAGAAGAAGAGGTCTATAGAATAATAGGAAGGGAGAAGGAAATTGAGACTTATATTTCATTACTCTTTAGGGAAGCATCCTCGTTTGGTAGGTTGTATAAGAAATCCATATATTGCTCAACAGGATTCATGGTAAATTTTTGACTTCATATTATAAATTTATGTTTTGTTTGTGATATTATTACACCAATTTATGATTATATATTGAATATTGCAGTCATCATATGAATATTTATGGGAAACAATTTTATATGAAATTATCAAAATCAATTTGGCTAATCGAGAAATTAGGTATATTTTTATACCTATAAATATTGATTGTCCACATTATCATTTAATGTTCATGACCGCTGACATAAAGACATTCTATTATTATAATTTGTTGTCCTACAAATATAAATCTGATCAACATTTTACAGAGCTAGTTAGTATTAATTCTTTAATATTTATATTCTAGCAGATACTTATTATATATTTATATGATTTTTTTTGTCTATCCAATGCTCACAGGTCTCTAGATTTAAAATATTTCCCATTGATAATCTAAAGGAAATACAAGATGGATTACAAGATTATCATCCTTTAAATGAATGAGCCTCTACTGAAGTAAATTGTCCTCACAAAATATGATCGTAAGTAAATTATTACATTATTAGTAAATTTATTGGTATATTAACATTAGTTTTGGGTTAATATTTTAATTTTATAATATTGCAGGAATGAGTATGGTTTCTTTGTTATGCAATATATCAAACATCTTTTGTACAATATGAATATGGAATTCACATAAACATTTATAAATTTAGAGTGGAGATTACAATATCAATCGTTAGGGACAAATTTTGTAAATTCAAAGTAGAATGAATCATCAATCTTGTTGACGTATTGTAGTATATTTCTATTTCTTGTACATTAAATGATGTTGTACATATGTTTGTTGTAAATTGATACTTCATCTACTCAAACAATATGTTATTGTATGTATGTTTGTTGTGAATTATTGTGTTGTACTGTTCTGGTATTGGATTGTGTAAAATTGATGTTTTGTTCTTGTATTAGATTCTATAAAATTGTTGTGTTGTTCTGAATTGTTGTGTTATTCTGGTATTGGATTGGTAAGTGGATTGTATAAAATTCTTGTATTGTGTTGTTCTTATATTGGATTGTATAAAATTCTTGTTTTGTTTTGTTCTAAATTGTTGTGTTGAGTTGTGTTGTTCTTGTATTCGATTGTTTATAATTGTTGTGTTGTTCTTGTGTTGGATTGTATTAAATTGTTGTGTTGTTCATATTTTTTTGGATTTTGTAAAATTATTGTGAATTTTTGTTATTGTATTGGATTATTTTGACATATTCTAAATTGTTCTTATTATTGTTGAAATCACATTTAATTTGTATATTATAAATGACATTTGATATGCTATAAAATGATTTTAAGGCAATTATTTATTAGACGTTGGTGTTGAATTATTGTATATTATAATATATGTTGGCGTTGAATTCTTGTTAAAAAATTTTCAGACAAATACTTTTGTAAAATGATTGTTGTATTTGATTAAAATGATACATTTGTCAAACATTATAAAAAATAGTTAGCTCATGTTCAAAAAATCACTATCCTCAATATGGTGTATCATAATATTGTTTAAGAGCATGGATGCATTCAGGATACCAACCCAAGTGTATAAGACATGATCCCATATCAATCCGAGGTCGTTTGGTCAATCAACTAATTTTGATATAAACCGGCTAATAGAGCTTAACAACTCTAAAAATAGAAAATTTCATATTATAAGAAAGAGGGGAGTCAAAGATCTCAAATATGGTATGGAAGGGTATGGAAGAGTGATCATCATAGTTGTATCATTTATATTGAACTTTCAACATCAGTTTTTGTGGCTGAATCATGTTCAAAAATTATCTGCTCTTAATACCGTGAATCACAATTTTGTTTGAAGGCATGAATACATTGAAAACACTTGTCCGAGCACATAGGACCTAGTCTTATATTAATCCGAGGTCATTTGGTCCATTAGTTGATTTTGGTCAAAACTAGTTAATGGACCTTGGTAATTCTATAAATAAAAAATTTCATATCCTAAGAAAGATGGATGATCAAAAACCTCAAAATATGGTGTGTTTGAGTGATCATCTTCATCGTATCATTTTTATTGAGCTTCTACATCATTTCTCTTGGCTGAATCATATTTAAAAAATTATTACTCTCGATATAGTGTATCACAATGTTGTTTGAAGGCATAGATACATTTAGGACACATGCCCGAGCACATAGGACCTAGTCCTATTTCAATCCAGGGTCATTTGATGTATTAGTCAATTTTGGTCAAAATTCGTTGATGGATCTTAGCAACTCTAAAAATTGAAACTTTCATATCCTATGGATGAGGGAAGATCAAGGATCTCAAGTATGGTATGTTTAAGTGATCATCGTTGTATCATTTTTATTAAGCTTTTGGCATCATTTCTCATGGCCGAATTATGTTAAAAAATTCTCTGCTCTCGATATGCTATATCGTAAGGATGTTCGAGGGCATAGATATATTTAGAACACTTGTTGGAGTGTATAGAACCTAGTCCTATGTCAATCCAAGGTCATTTGGTCCATCAAATGGTTTTCATCAAAACTGACTGATGGACCTTAGCAACTCTAAAAATTGAAACTTTCATATCCTAAGAAAGAGAGAAGATATGGATCTCAAATATGGTGTGTTTGAGTGATCATCATCATCGTATCACTTTTATTGAGGTTCCGACATCATTTCTCATGTGCGAATCGTGTTCAAACAATATCTACTCTCTATATGGTATGTCATAAGGATGTTTAAGGGCATAGATACAGTTAGAACTCCTACTCGAGCACATAGAACCTAATTTCATGTCAATCCGAAGTCGTTTGGTCCATCAGTTGATTTCGGTCAAAACAAGCCGATGGGCCTTTGAAACTCTAAAAATAAAAAATTTCATATCTTAAGAAAGAGGGAAGATAAAGGATCTCAAATTTGGTGTGTTTGAGTGATCATCATCGTCGTATCATTTTTTTTGGACTTCCGACATCATTTATCGTAGCCAAATCATGTTCAAAAAATCGATGTTCTTGATATGATGTATCACAATGTCATTTGAGGGCATGGGTATTGAGGACATAGGGCATAGTCTCATGTTAACATGAGCCAATTTTGGTCAAACCAACTGATGGACCTTGGCAACTCTAAAAATCGAAATTTTCATATCCTAAGAAAGAGAGAAGATCAATGATCTCAAATATGGTATGTTTGAGTGGTCATCATCGACGTATCATTTACTTTGAGTTTCCAACAGCATTTTTCGTGGTTGAATCGTGTTCAAATAATCGATGTTCTCAATATTGTATATTACAATGTTGTTTGGGAGCATGTATACATTTAGAACACCTATATGAGCATATATGACCTGGTCTTATGTCAATTACCATGGTTTCATTTTTACCAAAGGGCGCACCCATTTTTATGAACTTCCTTTTATACTCCTTTGCCAAATATTGTTTTTCTCTTTCTCTTTCTCTTTCTCTTTCTCAGTAACAAATCTTGAGACATCTGAACCTGCTTTTCAACCTTTTCATTTTAAAATAATATATTTGGGAATCGGCTAAAAAACGTAAGGTAAAGAAAGAAAAATTATTTCAGTTAAAAGAAACCTCTCTTCCAATGATTTTTTATATTTGATTAATATAAATTAATATATTAAATAATATTTAATAAATATATTAATATATAAAAAAACTTATCAAAACACGTGATTTCAGATTCAAATGCAGGGCCTGAAGTCATCCTATGAGGGCCTGAAGTCATCTGATTTCAGGCCTTGAGAGGGCCTGAAATCAGATGACTTCAGGCCTCCTTGGGCCTGAAGTCAAATGACTTCAGGCCTAAGTAGGGCCTAGGCCCTACGTGCATTCAAAAAAAATTTTATTTTTTATTTTTAAAATAATATTTAATTATGATTTATTAAATTAATTATTTGTAAGGTAATCTTTTATGTTGTAATCAGTCAAAACCATGCAAGGCCTGAAATCTTTGTTAGCTAAAAACATTGCAGTATGATTGATTAGTATGAACTCTTTGTGTAAATTGTAACTTTAGTTCAAGGTTCATATAGCCTAAGCTTAATCTGACGTGTCATTTTGAAAAAAAAGTACAATATGAACACAAAGCTTGATTAATCAAACTGAGAGAACCAATTGATTAGCAAAGCACATGTCTAAACAAGTTAATTATATGAAAACTGTTAATAAATTTTTTTATAATAACATTTTATTATTATGTAATTATATATTATAATTTTTTATAATTTTTTTATAAATTATTATATTTAATGATGGAGGGCCTGAAGTCGGATGACTTCAGGCCCAAGGGCACAGAATTTTTTTTTTATTTTAAAAATATTTTTTATATTTAATTATTATTTATTAAATTAATTATTTATAGGGTCTGAAGTTATTTGACTTCAGGCCCTCCTAGGATGACTTCAGGCCCTGCGTTTGAATCTGAAATCACGTGTTTTGATAGGTTTTTTATATATTAATATATTTATTAAATATTATTTATTATATTAATTTAGATTAATCAAATATAAAAAATTATCTCTTTATATTTTTGAAATCATGTTAAAAGAGAGGTTTCTTTTAACTGTGCCCAAGATGCAATTATATTTATATATCTTTGTGTGCCAACTGAAACGGTTAGAGAACATAATTGAAAATTATTGGTACTAAGTTTGCACATCAGAAATAACATCTCTTAAGTAAATTTTAAATAGAGATATCAAGTATGGAGAAATCCAAGTATCCTAGGTCTATCAGTGAGTTTTCACTAAAACCCACTTATTCATCCCTGAAAACTCCTATTGCAACATAATTCATAATTATTAGAAGTTTGGACACCAAAAATACCATCTCCTAGCTAGAGTCTAGCTAGAAGATAATATTTTTGGTGTCCAAACTTCTAATGATTATAAATTATGTTGCAATAGGAGATTTTTAGGTCTATTAGTGAGTTTTCACCGAACCCCACTGATGGACCTAGGATATTTAGATTTCTCAAAATCCAATATCAATAGTTAGAGTTGAGCTAGGAGATGATATTTTTGGTATCTAAACTTCTAATGATTATGAATTATGTTGCAATAGGAGTTTTCTAGGATGAATCAGTGGGTTTCAATGAAAACTCACTAATGGATCTAGGATACTTGGATTTCTCCATACTTGATATCTCTATTTAGAATTTACTTAAGAGATGTTATTTCTGATGTGCAAACTTAGTACCAATAATTTTCAGTTATGTTCTCTAACCGTATCAGTTGACACACAAAGATATATAAATATGATTGCATCTTGGGCACAGTTAAAAGAAACCTCTCTTTTAACATGATTTCAAAAATATAATGAGATAATTTTTTATATTTGATTAATCTAAATTAATATAATAAATAATATTTAATAAATATATTAATATATAAAAAAAACCTAGCAAAACACGTGATTTCAGATTCAAACACAGGGCCTGAAGTCATCCTAGGAGGGCCTGAAGTCAAATAACTTCAGACCCTATAAATAATTAATTTAATAAATAATAATTAAATATAAAAAAATATTTTTAAAATAAAAAAAAAATTAGTGCCCTTGGGCCTAAAGTCATTCGACTTCAGGCCCACGTCGGGCTTAAAGTCATCCGACTTCAGGCCCACGCCGGGCTTAAAGTCATCAGACTTCAGACCCTCCATCATTAAATATAATAATTTATAAAAAAGTATAATATATAATTACATAATAATAAAATGTTATTATAAAAAAGTTTATTAACAGTTTGATTAACAGTTTTCAGATAATTAACTTGTTCAGACATGTGCTTTCCTAATCAATTGGTTCTCTCAGTTTGATTAATCAGGCTTTGTGTTCATATTGTACTTTTTTTTTTTCAAAATGACACGTCAAATTAAGCTTAGGCTACGTGAACCTTGACTAAAATTACAATTTACATAAAAAGTTCATACTAATCAATCATACTGCAATGTTTTTAGCTAACAAAGATTTCAGGCCTTGCATGGTTATGAATGATTACAACATAAAAGATTATCTTATAAATAATTAATTTAATAAATTATGATTAAATATTATTTTTAAAAAAATTAAAATAAATTTTTTTTGAATGCATGTAGGTGACTTCAGGCCCAAGGAGGGCCTGAAGTCATCTGATTTCAGGCCCTCTCAGGCCTCATAGGATGACTTTAGACCTGCGTTTGAATCTGAAATCATGTGTTTTGATAGGTTTTTTTATATATTAATATATTTATTAAATATTATTTAATATATTAATTTATATTAATCAAATATAAAAAATTATTGGAAGAGAGGTTTCTTTTAACTGAAATAATTTTTCTTTCTTTACCTTACGTTTTTTAGCCGATTCCCAAATACATTATTTTAAAATGAAAAGGCTGAAAAGCAGGTTCAGATGTCTCGAGATTAGTTACTGAGAAAGAGAAAAAGAAAGAGAAAGACAATATTTGGCAAAGGAGTATAAGAGGAAGTTCATAAAAATGAGTGTATCCTTTGGTAAAAATGAAACCATGGTACGCCTTTTGGTAGATACCAATTTTTGATTACGTCTTTTGGTAAAAAGTCATACTTTTATTAATTACTACAATGTAGCAATCGATTAAATTAACTGTTTATATTCACAAAAATTATTCTAATCGATTTCTATAGCATAGGAATCGATTAAATTACATGTTCTTCCTCACAGAATGTAGTTTAATCGATTGCTACATTGTAACAATCGATTGTAATTCCATGTTCTTCTTCACAGAACATGCCAATTGTTATTGTAGTCATCGATTAAGGAAATTGTTCATGTTTACAAAAGTAATTTTAATCGATTGTTACACTGTAGCAATCAATTAAACTTACTATTCTTGTTCACAAAAGGTTTTTTAATTTGACTGTTTTTGCAGCAATGGATTAAGGAAAGTGTTTATGTTCACTAAAATTATTTTAATAAATTATTATACTTAGCAATCGATTAAACTTACTGTTTTTGTTCACAAAAGGTTTTTTAATCGCTTGTTTCTGGAGCAATCGATTAAAGAAACTGATCAGGAGCACAAAATGGGTTTAAATCGATTACTACAGTAGATGCCCATAACTATGGTCGATAAAACATTCACATGTCCAATTTGTCCAAACACAACATCATTTCACAAGAGGACCATCAAGTATATATGTCAAAATGTAATCAACATAAGATTTTATATATATATATATATATATATAACAGTCGATAAATTGTCATCTAGCATCCACGCCAGCAAATTAAAGACAATATATTTAGCAAAATATATAAAAATAACAGTAGAACAAGGTGAACACACTAAACAATAAGATGTAATCTTTGTCATCTCCATCAAAGGGGGAGTAGGGGGAGGAGCCTGCTCCCTTGGAAGGCAAGAATGCAAGAACTTGACCATCTCGAGCTACTATTGTCGAATGGTATCAATACTTTCTCTTAATTGTCACAAATCTTGAGCAACCGAGGACTGAAAATGCTGATGCTTCATGCTGAGCTCCTGATCAAAGCATGTATAGATGGATTCCTCGAGCTCAAAAACTGAGACTCAAGGTGGTCGAATCGATCATATAAACTGATCTCAGCCTCATCCACTTTTTGCCCACCCCCCCCCCCCCCGGGGTCTCGGTTCCTCAGCCACTTGTTGATGAACAATCCACACCATTAATATCTGCTCAAAGGGCATAGGCAGAGGCTCATTCAATGAGGGGTGGAATACAAAATCATTGGTAGAAGCTCAACACCCCTATTATGTCCTGGAGAATGGCAGAAGTAAAGTCCAAGTTGCGACGAGTAACACGTGTCCGGTATTTAAGACCATCATGATCTAACGGAGGTAGGTTGTTGTAAAACTCAGAAACTAACTCGACATTGATATCTCATTCACAATAGACAATATGTTCTAACTGATAATGCCAAATGATTTTGACAACATCAAAGCAATTGTCATGAAAGAATTGTGCGTCCAATGATTGAGCTGCAATAAGCTTAAAAGTAGGAATTGGACAAGTTTTTTGATTGGATGCATTGGGACTCAATTTTTGTGTACCTGATGAGTCTTCACTGGACTCAACTTTTGTACGTTTTGGCCTATTGATGCTAAATGATGCATGCAACCGCAAATGCCAAATTCATGCATGAATGCAAAACAAACAACAACCATTTGGTGACTAAATGAAAAGTGATAGAGGCAACAACAAAAGTTGGTATTAGGGTTTACTTTGGTCCCATATGAGGAGCAATCAGTGTAGGTTCCAAAAGATCCCTAGAAGTCGCTAGAATCCAAAGTTGCCGGTATAAAAAAATGATGAACTAGGCAGCAGACAAATTGAACTGGGATGACCGGCCCGGCCCCACGGAAGTTTCCCACCGATCATCAGGGTAAATCGGGAAGCGCTCGCGGTAGGCAATCTAGAAGCCCAGCATCCCAGGGTTCACGCCCCATTTAGAGAAAAAATTCCTGCAAAATGCGCCGTAGCTGGGGATCGAACTGCGGATGTCTGGGTTAACGACTAGTTATCCTACCGTTGCACCATAGCCCCGAGGGCCAAAGCTGCTGGTATAGCACGAAAAGGAAATGGAGATACCAAAAAACGATAAAATCTAGGGTTACAAGTGGAATACAAACAACTGGATTCCTAAAAGTAGAAGATCTATGGCTTAACGCATCGTGAGTTCACCGGAGAAGGCACCGGAGTTGGATGGCAATGAATGTAGAGAAGGTGACACTTGTATGAATCAAGTTTTGGTGAACCGATTGCTAGGATTTTGTTTATATACTGGCCCTACCTAAATCGTTTGCTACTGTCGCAATCGATTAAAATACTTATTGTGGCCATCAACAATAGCTTTAATCGATTGCGACAGTTTAAGAATTGATTAAAATATCTTCTATGCTTCTAATCAGTATCCTTAATCGCTTGCGACCAAAGCAATCGATTAAAAATCTTTCTGTGATGATAAATAGTAATTTTAATCGATTACTACATTAGAGTAAAGTAATTGATTCAATCTCATTCTATGTTCTTGATCAGTATCCTTAATTGATTGAAATAGTATAGCAATCAATTAAAATACGTTATATGACGATGAACAGTAAGTTTAATCGATTTTTACACTGTAACAATCGATTATAATACCTTATGTGAACATTAATAGTTAATTTAATCAATTGCTACATTATAGAATTGATTAAAATATTTTGATGATGATGATTATTCTTTGAAATCGATTGATATATAGGGGTGTAAATGAGCCAAGCTGCTCGTGGACTATTCGGGTCTCGGTTCGAAAAATTATTCGTTCGAGTTTGTTCAATTAAGTTAACGAGCCAAGCTCGAGTTCAATTTCGAGCTCGAAAACATTATCGAGCCGAGCTCGAGCTTAACAGTATTTGGTTCGTGAGCTCGCGAACATGTTTGTTTAGAAGCTCGTAAACGTGTTCGTTAAGAGACTCGCGAACATGTTCGTTAAGAGACTCATTTGTTTCATTATATATACGTATATAATTAAATATCACATAAATAATAAATAAAATAATATATTATTAATTATTATAATTATTTATTTTAAACGAACTCGAATTAAGCTCGTTTAATTTTTAAACGAGTTTTTTTTTAGCCAAACTCGAGCTGAGCTCGAGCTATTTAATTTTATTACGAGCCGAACACGAGCGTAAGAACCAAAGTTTAAATCGAACTTGAGCCCGAGCTCGAGCCTAAAATTAATGAACCGAGTCCGAACTCGAGCCTCTTAATGTTCGGCCCAGCACGGTTCGATTACACCCCTATTGATATACAAAGAATCAATCGATTATATGATATTGTACATATTAGTCGATTTTGAAAAAAAATCAGTTGATGAACCAAACGACATCAGACTGGCATGGGACCAGTTTATTTGTGTACAAGCATGTGTCTTGAATGTATTCATGCCCTCAAACAACATTACTTACACTACATCGAAAGCAACAAAATTTTGAACATGATTCAACCACAAGAAATGATGTCAGAAGTTTAATAAAATAATACGACGATGATGATCACTCAAACACACCATATTTGAGATCATTGATCTTCCCTCTTTCTTAGGATATGAAAGTTTCGACTTTTAGAGTTGCTAAGATCCATCGACCGATTTTGATCACTAATGAACCAAATGACCTCGAATTGAAATAGGATGAACTCCTATATGCTCAGACAAGTGTCCTAAATGTATCCATGCCCTTAAACAACGTTGCAATACATCATATCAAGAGCAACAATTTTTTAACACAATTTGGTCATTAGAAATGATGTCGAAAGTCTAATAAAAATGATATGACGATTATCATCACTGAAACACACCATATTTAAGATTCTTGATCTACTCTCTTTCTTAGGATATGAAACTTTTGATATTTACCGTTGCTAAGGACTATCAGCCAGTTTTGATCAAAATCGGCTGACAGACCAAACGAACTCAGATTGACATGGGATCAAGACCTATATACTCGGGTAAGCGCCCTAAATGTATCCATATCCTCAAACGACATTATGATACACCATATCAAGAGCAACGATTTTTTGAACACGATTTAGCCACGAGAAATGATGCCAAAAGTTTAATAAAAATGATACACCGATAATGATCACTCAAACATACCATATTTGAAATCTTTCTTCTTTCTTAAGATATGAAATTTTTTATTTTTAAAGTCGCCATGGTTCATCAGCCGGTTTTGACCAAAACTAATTGGCTGACCAAACGATTTTAGATTGATATGAGACTAGATCCTATGCACTCGGGTAGGAGTCCTGAATATATCTATTCCCTCAAACATCCTTACGATACACCATATCGAGAGCAGTGATATTTTAACATGATTCGGTGATGAGAAATAGTGTCAGAAGCTCAATAAATATAATATGATGATGATGATCATTCAAACACATCATATTTGAGACTCTTTATCTCCCCTCATTCTTAGAATATGAAAATTTTATTTTCTAGAGTTTTTATCAGTCGATTTTGATCAAAATCAACTGATAGACCAAACAACATCATATTGACATGAGGCCAAGTCCATTATGCTCGAGTAGATGTCATGAATGTATCCATGCCCTCAAACAATATTGTGATGCAACATATAGAGAGCAGCAATTTTTTGAACACGAGTCAACCACGAGAAATAATTCGGAAGCTCAATATAAATGAGATGGCAATGATAATCACTCATCCACATGATATTTGAGATCCTTTAACTCCCAACTTTCTTATGATATGAATATTTTGAATTTTAGAGATGCTAAGGTCCATCAAATAGACCTGACCAAGGGTCGAGTCCAGCCCAGACCCGACCCGGGTCAACGGGTCGGGTGGCCCATTGACCCGGTTCACCGGGATGAACCGGAACCGACCTAGAATCCGGCCAAGACGGTTCCGGTTCCAATGGCAGTGGAACCACCTAACCGGCGGTTTGAACCGTCGGGCCGGTAAATCAGCAATTCGGAGCCGTTGGAGAGGTTTTTTTTAATTTTTTATTTTTTTCAACGGTTAAGATCATTTGACCATTTTTTGATCAACGGCTATGATTTAGTGACCGTTATAATCCAAACTCTATAAATAGGGAGTTCATTTCATCATTTTCACACACATCTTCTCTACTCTCATTCTCAACTTCATATTCTCTACGCGTTTTCGGCTTCATCTTTCGACGACAATGGAAGGTGGTCACGGAGCTTCATCATCTCGATCACAGAGGGGAAAAGAAATAGCGCACGAGGATCCCAACATTCAAATTCAATCCACCGATGATGAGACCGAGGCTCAACCCCAGCACCTTCTGATGCCTGAAACACAAGGAAGTATCGATGCAATTACTTCTAAGGTTCGAGAAAATCCTCTTGGAAAATTTCTATTGTCACTAAACATTTTGAGAAGGTCACACTTACGCCGGGAGAATTGCGTGCAAAATTTAAGCATTGCAATGCTTCCTACAAATTCTAAGTCAGCGACGGCTATGGGTCGTTAAAATGACATGTAGAAATGAAGCACCCGGCGGAATATGGACTTGACCGCTCTCAAGCACAATTATCAAGATTTTTTAGTGGTAGTAGTATTGATTCTGGTTTATTTTTATATTCTAATAATAAATTAAGAGAAACATTAGCTAAATTTATTTCCGTAGAACATCTTTCTTTTAGTTTTGGATCTAAATACACATTTAAAGATTTTTGTAAAGAATCTCTTAATCCATGTGCTAAATATGTTCCTAAGACTACACTTACTCGTACAATTAAAAGATTAGTAAAACAAGGGGGAAAAAAATTTAATTGATGAATTTAGTAAATTAAATAATAATATTTCTTTATGTTCCGACATTTAGAGTGATCATTGGCAAACTCATTCTTATATGAGTGTGACTTGCCATTAGATTGATAACTCTTGGATCCTCCAAAAAAGATTGCTAACTTATAGAGTTTTTGATGAATCACATACTGCCCATAACATTGCATAATTATTATGTTTAATTTTAGAAGAATATGGATTGACTTATAAAATATTTTCAATACCTTTAGATAATGCTAGTTCTAACACTGCTTCTATAGATGAATTAAAATTTGTTTATCATCCTGTTATTAGTGGTTTATTTTTTCATATTTGTTGTATATGCCATGTTTTAAAATTATGTGTTCAAGATGGTTTAAAAATTTTAGAAAATTATATTAAACCAACTAGAATCGCAATTTCATATTTATGGTTGCATCCATCTATTATGAAACAATGGGGTAGATTTTGTAAAGCCAATGGAATGAGACCTAAAAAATTTTCACGTGATGTTCCAACACGTTAGAATTCAACATATATATTATTAAAAGATTCATTTCAATATAAAGATTTATTATGTTTATTTTTTGCACAAAATAGTAAAACTAATAATATTTATTTTCACAACAATGGAATATTTATAGTAATATATTTGTGAAATTTTAAAAGTAGTTAACGATGCAACAGAACAACTTTTCGGTGTTTATTATCCCACTAATCTTTTAGTTTTAGTGAATTTTCTAGTATAGTATTAGTATTAAATGAACATATCAATAATGAAGTTTTAACTTTTTGCATATTAGCTATGAAAATAAAATGAGAAAAAAATTATTTTATTCTTGAAATTTATTTAATTGCATTCGCTTTAGATCCTAGATTTAAATTAGAAGTTTTACAAGAAATGTTAACTTTATATTATGACACTTTAATTCCTATTAAGGATTCTTTTTCTCCAAATCAAGTTGAAATAATATATAATATTAGAAATTATGTATATGATCTTTATAATCAATATTATATTAAATATGGAATACAAACTAATATTTCTGAAACACAACAGCCTATTAGTACTAATTTAAAACTTATAAAAGCATAACTTTTATTAAAAGAGCAGACGAAACGTCCACGAAGAGACTCAAATTCCTCTTATACCCCTTCCGCCAACAAGCCCCTTTCGCAGTAATATTTCCAAGGCACCCGAACCACTTTTGTTGGTGCAAGTTGCATCAGTGATGTCCTCCTCTAAGTATTTTAATGTTTGACAATATACTTATGTCAGTGATACATTGAACAAGGGAAGGGGAGTTAAGAGAGGAGTAACAAAATGGACCAAGTCCTAGTAAATCTAGGCAATAAGTCCTGGTTCGAAGAATTGGGCACTAAGTCCTGATCATGGATTGGGCACTAAGTCCTGGCAAAGGGTTGGGCACCGAAAACCTACTCGGAAGGTGGGCACTAAGTCCTGGTCGAGGACTGGGCAAGAAGACCTGGCCGAGGGTTGGGCACCGAAGACCTGGTTCGAGGAATTAGGCACGAAGACCTGGCCAAGGGTTGGGAACCGAAGTCCTGGACTTAGGGTTTGGGCACGAAGTCTTGGTCCGAGGGACTGAGCAACTTAGCTGAGCGATGACTAAGGATAGAAGTCGAGACGGGTCAGGGTTTGGTCGTCTCGAGATCCGAGAGTATCGGAAGCTAAGCAAAAGTCCACCCGAAGGACTGGGTGGCAACCGTCTCCGGAAAGGAGTAGGTGAAAGGCGCATTCTCGGGGGGTGAGAACTTGCGTCAGTTCGACCTAGGGTTTCGTGGAAATCCGAAGTCAGAACCAAGTCCTTAAGGCTAATATTGTGTGTATATTTGCTTTGTGTTTGTGTATCTTGCAGGTACCAAGAATGGAAGACAAAGCAGGGAAATCACATAGAAGGCAGCTGGATGACTTGAAGCCAGGCGCCCAACAACAGTCAGGCGCCCCCATCAATAGGGGCGCCTGGTTCAAAGAAGAAAAGTTGCAGTTACGTGAAGAAAGCAGAATAGGCTTCCATTCAGGCGCCCGGGATAATACGGGCGCCCAAGTTGAAAGCTATATTTGCTGTTTCGAGTTCGAAACACATATAAGCCTTTCATTCAGGCGCTTGGGAGGTTCGGGGTGTCCTGGTCAAAGGTTTTATTAGCTGCAACGAGTTCGGCGCGGGGATAAAGTTTGACCAAGTCTATAGGGGTGCCCCCATCATCACAGGCGCCCGAATGAAGCCTATAAAAGGGGCCTCGACCCCTCAGCTTCAGATACAACTTCCAAGAACGATTCTGAGCGTTTTGGCCGACGACAACGTGCTAAAGACGAGGTTCTGCGACCGGGAGGCTCCAGGAGGAAGTGTGCGGCACTTCGGAGGTCCAGATCGATCGAGGCTTCGACATTAAGTGTTTGGTTTGCTTTTTATTATTCTGCACTTAATTTCATATCTTTTTCATTGTAACTTCTGCACTGTAAGACAGGTTTTCTCTGCCTCTGGAAATTTCAGAAAGGAGACCAATAGTGGACTCACGCCGAGTACATAGGCCTTGGACGTACTGACCCAGGGGGGTCGGGAACCAAGTAAATAAATCCCGCGTGTCTGCTATGTTGTTATTTCTTTTATTCTTTCTATTATTTTTCCGCTGCTATTAACACACTGTTTAAGAACAAACCAACGAGTTTTTCTATGAAGTTTCTGCGCGAAGTTTTTCACGGTCGATATTCACCCCCCCCTCTATCGACGGCACCGGTCCTACAACTTTTTCATAGTTTTGATTTTAAAATAATATATTGTGGTTCAGATACAGGTATTCTCCTTTTCTCCTTTCTCTCTTAGCGCAGGTAACCTACTTCTCTTTGCCAAAATGTGATAATTGTGTTATAGCCATGAGCTCATCCCCCAACTTTTGCAAACTTTTAGATTCACAAACTTATAGATTTACATGTACATCTTTTAGTTATGATCTTTTAGTTATGACTTTTAGACACGAACTATAATAAGATAAAATAGGGATAAAGATTGTCTAATATTATAGTCATATCATGCTCAAAGGGGACCTGAAATGATTTGATTTCAGACCCAACATGGGCCTCAAAATGTAAAATATAGAAAAATGTAAACAAAATAAAACTAAAAAAAGATATATAAAATATAAAAAAATAGAGTTTCTAAACATCAAAAAAATTATTAAAAGATAATTATATATTTTATTAAAAGATAATTAAAATAAAATTTATTTGTGGAAACTAAAATAGATTAGACACCATCGAAAAAATTATTAAAAGATGATTATATATTTTATAATTTTATTTAAAAAGGGATAAATATCAGGCCAATATTTTATTTTAGGGCCAAAGAGGGCTTGAAAACGTAAAATATAGAAAAATATAAACAAAATAAAAATAAGATAAGTTATATAAAATATAAAAAAATAGATTTCCTAGAATTTTATATATTAGAACTATATAATATATAAATTAAAATAAAATATATATATGTGGAAACTAAGATAGATCAGATATCATCAAAAAATTATTTAAAGATGATTATATATTTTAAAATTTATTTTAAAAGGGATAAATATCAGGCCAATATTTATTTCAGACCCAAGGAGGGCCTGAAATAATTCATTTCAAACCCTCTTTGGACCTAAAAATATAAAATATAAACAAAATAAAAAAAGATATATAAAATAAAAAAAGAAATACAATTCCTAGAATTGTATATATTAGAAATATATGAAATAAAAATTAAAATAAAATTTATATTTAGAAATTAAGATAGATTATATATATTATCGAAAAAATTATTAAAAATGATTATATATTTTAAAATTTTATTTTAAAAGGGATAAATATTGTTGGAGAAATCTATGGTCCGGAGTGATCATGTGTTTTGATGTTTGGGCAAATGGTTTAAGTTAGGTTCACCCTTGTATTTGATATGTGTATGTGAGTGTGCAGGTTTGCACGATACACATAGGCTTAGCTAGACGTCTTCGGGTCCGATGAAGGATGGCATGAGGAGACAAGTCGTGGGCTTGTATGCATCCGAGGGACCGTGGACAAAGCAGGAACGATGAGCCGAGGGAAGCGCACATTGAGGCATACTCAAAGGATGGTATGAGGGCGAGCTGCAGGCTCGTATGTATCCAAGGGACGAGAGCTAAAGTCGAAGAAGGCTTGAAGGCAACAGGTCGAGGTTGTTAGGTGAAGGGGTCTGCTGAGTCGTGAGAGTCCGAGTGCTGAGAGAATTATACTCGGGAAGGAAAACCCTAGGTTTAAGATTTGGGCAGTCGATTGCAGCTTGTAGCAGTCGACTGATGTAGAGCATAGAAAGATCAGTCGACTGATCCTCTATTCAGTCGACTGGTGTCGGCTAGAATTCTAACATTGGGTTGTAACGTTCGAATTCGGGTTGACCAGTCGACTGGTGTTGGCACCAGTCGATTGGTAACAGTTAGTTTAGCCACGAGCTCTATTTTAGGGAGCTTGGTTTGGCTGGCTAGGGTTGATGATATTGGCTTTGGTTAAAAGACAATTAGTAGTCTTTGTGCTCAAGATTCTTGTGCGAGTTGTGGTGAGGTTTCTCCACCAACAAGGAGCTACACGAGCTAGTCGGAGGTCTTCCGGGGACTAATCCACCGACGGATCAGGATCATCCACCTTACAGACAGCCGCGGAGTAGGAGTATCATCTCCGAACCACATAAAGGTTTGTTGTTAGCGTTTGTATTATTATTTGTAGTTTATATTTCCGCTTGCGCACGCTAACACTTGTAGAAAGAAATTGACGCTTTGGGGGAACGGGCTATTCACCCCCCCCCGTCTCTAGCCGACGCACCAATCCCCGACAAGTGGTATCAAAGTCGGGGTCGCTCATCTATGGACTTACCACCGAGAGAGCAAAAGGCTAGAGAAAATGGTGCTTCAAGAACGCTTAGGGGACTAAATCAACATTCCACCTCCCTACGATCGCGAGAGTTTCGATTATTGGAGGTTGCAAACAAAGATGTGGTTCAACATGGGTTGGGATCTAATGATCGCCATTGAAGAACCATTTGAAGCCCCAAAAGATATACACAGGAAGAAGCTCCGACCAAGATATTGGACCAAGGAGCAACAAACACAATCAAAGGCAAATGAGAAGGTAATGTCAGTATTACTTAATATTTTGCCCAATGATATAATTAGTGGTGTAGGTAATTACAAAAATGCTCATGAGCTATGGAACAAGGTGATAGCTCTTCATCAAGACCCTACACAAGCACAAGAAATAGAAGAGCCCAAGTAAATGGGCTTGATGGTCCAAGAAGAAGTGAAGGACCAATCGGATAAGGAGAGGAGTTCAACATCCCAGGAGGAGAAGAAAGAAGATGAAGAACCATCCACCTCCTCAAGTGAATTGGGAATTGAGGATGAGTCATCCCATCCTCAAGCGAGGAAGAAATAGAAGAAGTCTTCACTTCAATGATTGAGGGGGAGGAGAGACCATCCTCAATACCGGAGCAAGAAGAAGCTTCCACCTCTACCAAAGCAAAGTCAAAGGAGCACATTATTTGCTTTGGGTGTAATGAAAAGGGACACTATAAGGACAGGTATCCAAAGGGTGAGAAAAAGGAGGTAAATCCTAAACTCAATTCAATTAATTTGAAAACTAACATAGTTGTAGGGATGGAGCTAAGAAGGAGAAGAAGCATATAAGATGCTTCACGTGTGGTGAGCTAGGACACTACCACACCAAATGCTCAAAGAAAGGAGAATTCAAGAAATTGGAGCATTTGAGGAAGTGGGAGAAGAAGGAGAAGAAGAGGAGCTTACATCAAGGGGGAGCTACAAGGGTAAGAGAGGTAATTCCTAACTTTAATTTGAAATATAATTCAAATTTAAACTCCTCCATGCATGCTAGGAATTATAATGTTAATTATTTACCCATGCATAAATTTGGTTTTAGATATCATGATAAAAATAGGGTTAATGTTGCATATCAAAACCCTGGGCAATTGATGCATCATGATAAACCTAGAACCTTTAAACCTAAGGACCAAGGCATTGATCCCAAGAAGGGGAAACATATGCCTAGAATGGGTAGGTATAGAAATGTCCAAGGTATGTCGATTCTAGGTTTAAGAACCTAGAAAGGAAAAATCAAGGTTTGAGGGCAAAGCTTGATAAATTAGAGAAAATCCTAGATAGATTCATTATTAGATCTAAGGGTTTAGGTATGGTGTTGGGTGGTCAAAACCCAACAATGATAGATCGGGTCTAGGATACCGATCTAAATTCTCCAATGCTATGAAAAAACCATATGCAAGGGTGTCATATGGCTATAGCGAAGGGAAGCCCAAGAATGGCAAGGGAAAGTCATTTAAAGGGAAAAAGAAAACTTAACCAAGGACAAGGTGTCCAAGGTTAAGAAAGTTAGGTTTGTCGTCCAAAAGCCACCAGAGGTACACTGGTGTGGCCTTGTGTTTGTAGAAGAGTCGCCTAGGGAGGTGGCTAAGGCTAAGAGCTCAAGGGGGAGCTCTAGGAGCCAAGTTGGGACACATGGTCAATAGATCTTGGGAGGATTTCTTCCGGAAATCTAGATAGACCATGGAGTGTGCCAAAGGATTTGGAGACGGATTTGAGTCTCAATCCTAGGGATTTGGCACAATGGAATTGAGTTTCATGCATGAAAATATGACATTTGGGTCATATTGCATGACAATTGGTTTTTGATGTATAGATGTCATATAAACCAATGCTAGGGATGCATTGTGGTTTGGTATGGACAGATACATCATAAGGAGGCCAAAACTAGGACTTTAGGTCAAGGTTCAATTGAACCATTTAGATAGTTTTGGATTTTATGTCAATCTTGGGATTGGTGATAGATATATTTTTTTAATGTATTTTTTCCAAGTAGACACGAGTACCACAAACCTCTCCACAAAATTTGAGAATTTTTGGAGAATTATGGAATTATCAGCGCATTTCTAAAATTGAGTTCAGAATGATGAAAAGGTTGATATTAGGCTATCAGTCGACTGGTGCAGACTGATAATTCTATGAGTTGGGGTTTCGACTAGGTCAGTTGACTAGTAACTGTCTCAGTCGACTTATACAGGCTCAAACTGTTTTCATCTAGGTCGAAAAGTGTCCTAATGATATTAAACTTGTGTATAATCTTATGGGGGGTTAATACATAATGTTTATACTCACTAGAGGTTAAAGGATTCAATAATTGGGATATTGTTAGAGCCATTTTGATGTATGGAAAAGGGAGAGAAGTGTTAGGTTTAAGTGGGAAACCAAACACGCTTTTGCAAGAAATCCTAGCTTAAGGGGGGGCTTAGGTAAAGGGGGAGCATTGTTGCTCATTTATTGGAAAAGGGTGAATCTTGGAGAGATTCTTAAAAAGTTTTTGTAAGTCCAATGTAGGGAAGCTTTGGAGAAATTCTTAAAAAGTCCGTTTTGGTAAAAATCCTAACTCTTGGGGAGTTTAGGTGTGGGGATGCCTTGTGATAGAATCCATGCACGTTTGCATTGCATGATTGCATATGCATTGGTGAGTCTAAGATGAAGCCTTGGTAACGTAAGTCCAATGTAGGGGGAGCCTTGGAGAGGTTCTTAAAAAGTCCGTTTTGGTAAAAATCCTAACTCTTAGAGAGTTTAGGCGTGGAGATGTCTTGTGATAGGATCCATGCATGTTTGCATTGCATGATTGCATATGCATTGGCGGTATAAATCCAAGGTGAAGCCTTAGCAACGTAAGTCCAAATGTTTATTTAGCATTGTATTTGCTATTTATTTTCCATAACTTAAACTGATTGTCAAACATCAAAAAGGGGAAGATTGTTGGAGCAAGCTATGGTCCGAAGTGACCATGTGTGTTTGATGTTTGGGCAAATGATTTAAGTTAAGTTCACCCTTGTATTTGATATGTGTATGTTAGTGTGCAGGTTTGCAGGATACACATAGGCTTAGCTGGACGGCTTCGGGTCCGGTAAAGGATGGCATGAGGAGACAAGTCGTAGGCTTGTATGCATCTGAGGGACCATGGACAAAGCAGGAACGATGAGCTGAGGGAAGCGCACTTCGAGGCATACGCGAAGGACGGCATGAGGATGAGTCACGGGCTCGTATGCATCCGAGGGACGAGAGTCAAAGTCGAAGAAGGCTTGAAGGTAATAAGTCGAGGCTGCTGTTGGGGCAATCAGCACAAGTATGATCGGGGAGATCATAGTTTTGATGTGTGTGTGTCAATATGGTTAAGTTAGGATTTCATGTTGATCTAATGTGTGTATGTGAGTGTGCAAGCTTGCAGGATACACATTGACTTAGTTGGACGTCTTCGGGGCCGGTGAAGGATGGTATGGAGGTAAGCCGAGGGTTTGTGTGCGCATCTGAGGGACCGTGGACAAAGCAGGGACGATGAGCTGAGGGAAGCGGACTTCGAGGCATACATGAAGGGTGGCATGGGAGGCGAGCCGTGGGCTTGCGTGTATCCGAGGCACGAGAGCCAAAGTTGATGAGGGCTTGAAGGCAACAGGTCGAGGCTGCTGGATGAAGAGTCAACTGAGTCGTGAGGATTCGAGTGCTGAGGGATTGTACTCGGGTAGGAAAACCCTGGGATTAAGTCGTGAGGGTTCGAGTGCTGAGAGAAATGTACTCGGGAAAGGAAACCCTAGACATAAAGGGTTGGCAGTCGACTGGTGAAGTATCAATCGACTGATGCAGTCAACTGGTTGTGACCAGAATTCGAATTATCGGGCGGTGACATTCAAATTCACGAGGACCAGTCGACTGGTAAGGGACCAGTTGAATGGTAATGGTCAAATCAACCTCGAGCACTATTTAAGAAGGCTCGTTTATGGCTATTTCTTCTTGGTGAAACAAGCTTGGTAAGCGCCTGTTAGTAGCCTACAAGTGCCCAGGTCGTGTCAAAGTATTGTGCCGAGGTTTCTCCACCCACATGGAGCGACAAGAGCTAGCCGGAGGTTCTCCAGGGAATCATCCACCGAAGGATCGGGATCGTCCACCTTACGGATAGCCATGGAGTAAGAGTTTCATCTCCGAACCATGTAAATAGGTGTGTCTTTCTTGTGTGTTAGTTTTTAGTTTTTGTTATTCCGCTTGCACACTAACCATTGTAGGAAGACAAGATCGAAAAGTTGCTATTCACCCCCCCCCCCTCTAGCAAACGGAAAGGTCCTAACAAGTGGTATCAGAGCGAGGTTCGCTCATCTACGAACTAACCGTCGAGAGAGCAAAAAGCTAGAGGAGATGACGATTGAAGAAAAGTTGGGTGATGATATCAATGCTCCACCTTCCTACGATCGCGAGAGTTTCGAGATTAGGAAGATGCGGACGAAGACGTGGTTTGAGATGGATTGGAACAACATGATCGTGCTAGAAGAGCCATTCGAAGTTCCGAGAGATAAACATGGGAAAAAGCTCCGACCAAGATATTGGAATAAGAAGCAACAAGCACAATCAAAGGAAAATGAGATGGTAATTTTAATTTTACTTGATATTTTGCCTAATGATGTAATGAGTGGTGTAAGTGAATACAAAAGTGCACACGAGTTATGGAATAAGATGTTGGGGCAATCGACCCAAGTATGATCTAGAGGATCATGGGTTTTGTTGGTGCAAGTTGCATCAATGATGTTCCTCTTTAAGTATTTTAATGTTTGACAATACACTTAAGTCAGTGATACATTGAACAAACAAAGGGGAGCAAAGGAGAAGTAACTTAAGTTGAAGAAAAGTCCTAGTTAACCTAGGCATGGAAACCCTAAGACCCGGCGAAGGGCTGCTGGGCACCTAGCGAAGGGCAGCTAGGTATCGAAACCCTAAGACCCGGTGAAGGGCTGCTGGGCACCTAGCGAAGGGCTGCTAGGTATCAAATCCTAAGACCTGGCGAAGGGCCGTTGGGCACCTAGCGAAGGGCTGCTAGGTATCAAAACCCTAAGACCTAGCGAAGGGCTGCTAGGCACCTAACGAAGGACTGCTAGGCACCAAAGACCTGGCGAAGGACTGCTAGGCACCTAGCGAAGGGCAACTAGGAGTCGAAGACCTAGCGAAGGACTGCTAGGCACCTAGCGAAGGGATGCTAGGAATTGAAGACCTAGCGAAGGGTTGCTAGGCACCCAGCGAAGGGCTGCTGGGCAAAAGTCCACCCGAAGGATTGGGTGGCAACCGACTCCTGAAAGGAGTAGGTGAAAGGCGCGTTCTCGAGGGGTGAGAACTTGTGTCGGTTCGACCTAGGGTTTCATGGAAATCCGAAATCCTAACCAAGTCCTTAAGGCTAATATTATATGTATATGTGCTTTGTGTTTGTGTATCTTGCAGGTACCAAGATCGGAAGACAAAGCATGCGGCTGAAGGCCCTAAAGCAGGGCGCCCCCAACAGTGGGGGCACCCCCATGCATCCAGGGCGCCCCCATCTGTGGGGGCGCCCAAAACAAAGAAGAAAAAGTGGCAGTAAAGTGTTGAAGGCAGAATAGGTGTCAAGCGGGGCGCCCGGAGCGTCCGGGGCGCCCGGGTTCAAAGCTGTTTTTGCTGTTTCGAGTCCGAAACACAGATAAGCCTTCATGAGGGCGCCCGGGAGGTCCGGGGTGCCCTGGTCAAAGGTTTTATCAACTGCGGCGAGGTCGGCACAGGGATAAGGTTTGACCGGGTTTATCGGGGCGCCCCCAGCGTCCAGGGCGCCCGTATGAAGCCTATATAAGGGGCTTCGACCCCTCTGCTTCAAACACAACTGCTAAGTACTATTCTGATCATTCTGACCGACGACAACGCGCTAAAGATGAGGCTCTACGACCGGGAGGCTCCAGGAGGAAGTGTGTGGCACTTCGGAGGTCCAGATCGGCCGAGCTTCGACTCTGTTTTGTTCGGTTTGCATTTATTATTTCCGTACTTAATTTTCTGTACTTGTGCTTGTAATTGTACACTGTAAGACGGGTTTTCTCTGCCTCCGGAAATTCCGGAAAGGAGACCAATAGTGGACTCACGCCGAGTACATAGGCCTTGGACGTACTGACCCTGGGGGGTCAGGAACCAAGTAAATAAATCCCGTTGTGTCATTGTATTGTTATTTCTTTTTCTGTTTTATTTTTCCGCTGCACTAACGCTCTGAGTAGATCGAAAGTTTTACGAAGTTTTCACGACAAGATTTTCACGATCGATATTCACCCCCCCCTCTATCGACGGCACCGGTCCTACAATTGGTATCAAAGCCGAGCCACTCTTCACCGGACTAACCGCCGACGGAGCAACGACGCCAAGAGTTGAGGGGGAGCCCAGGGGTGAATCAGGTACATTTTTTTAATGTCTAATTTTAAATTGCATATTATTTGTTTCACATGCAGGGAGAGAGGGCACTATAAAAATCAGTGCCCTACTCGTAAGATTCGATCCTCACCACCGGCGGCTAAGGAGGCACCAGCGCCAGGAATCCGGAAAAACAAAGATCACGTACAATGCTTCAAGTGCGGAAAATACGGATACTACAAGAACAAATGTCCGACAAAGGTACGTAAAATTTACATTCCGAAAAGTTTCAAAATTCCTGCACTGTCTTTAGATAATTTAGTTAATTTTTCGGATAAATTAAATTTACTGCATAGTAAAATTAATATCTTGCATGACAAATTAGAAAATACAGATATGACTAAAATATCTAAAATTAATTATTTGATTCAGAACGTTAATTCAGTAATTTCTAAAATAAATTATCATAACTTTAATTCTAATAATGTTAATTCTGATAATTCTAATTCAGATAAATTAAATTCTAAGGATAAATCTGAATTCAAAAGTCTTAAGGATAATTCTAAATTTGAAAAATCCTTTAGATAATTATGAATTCAAATTTGATAATCCGTTGTATAACTATGAATTCGAGATTAAAAATCTTAGGGATAATCCAGAAATTAATTCTGAAAATCTTGAGGATAATTCTGAGGATAATCTTGAAGTTAAAATTCTCGTAGATAATAACTTAATTATAGATAATCTTGAAAGTTATTACAAAACTTTAACTAGTGGCCCAAATTACTCCTCCTACTTTGAGGATACCGAAAGATATAATTTTGAGGATAAGGAGGATATGGAACTATCTAAGATCAAGGTCATAATTAATAAAAATTACAAAGGTTCAAATAAATCCGAATTGTTAGAAGGGTTGGGCACGAAGTCCTGATTTGTGGAATTGGGCAATAAGTCCTGGCTGAGGGTTGGGCACTAAAGTCCTAGTGAAAGCTGGGCATGAAGTCATGGTCGTATGATTGGGCAAAAGTCCAACCGGAGGAGTCGGGTGGCAACCTTCTCCTAATAGGAGTAGGCAAAAGGCGCGTTCCCTAGGAAGGGAACATAGGCGTCGGTTCAACCTAGGGTTTCGTAGAAATACGAAGTCAGAATCAATTCATTAAGGCTAAGAATATATATGAGTTTGCCTTGTGTTTGTATATTTTACAGGTACCGAGAATTGGAGGTAAGGCAGGCAAACAAACGCAAAAAGGCTAAAACACAGCTTCCTGGGCACCCTCATTGAACCAAGGCGCCCCCAAGAAGCCAGGTGCCCTGGAATGTCTAGGGCGCCCTAGACTGGTCCTTATCACCTGCTGCGAGTTCGGCGCAAGGATGAGTGTTGACCATGGCTTGTGAGGCGCCCCATAGCAACACAGGCGCCCTAGACATGGCTATATAAAGGGGTTCGACCCCTCAACTCAGAATAGCAATCACAACGACATTCCAAGGAGGCTCCAGGAGAAAGTGCGCAGCACTTAGGAGTTCCAGATCGGTCGGGCGTTCGACTTTTCTGTTTTGGTTTGCTGTTACTTTTATGCAATTAATTTCCATATCATTTTTTATTATAAAACTTGAACTGTAAGACGGGTTTCACTGCCACCGGAAAGTCAGGAAAGGAGACCATTAGTGGACGGGCGCTTCCCGTGCTTAGGCCTTGGACATACTGACCCTGGGGGGTTGGGAACCAAGTAAATCCCATGTGTACAAGTGTCTTTCATTTTCGTTCTTTATTATTTCCGCTGCGCACTAACTCTCTGTCTAGAACGATCGAAAGACACGCTTTCTGAAGAATTTTTTACAAGTCGATATTCACCCCCCCCCCCACTTTATCGACGGCACCGGTCCCCACAGCGAGCCGTGGGCTTGCGTGCATCCGAGGGACGAGAGCCAAAGTCGAAGAGGGCTTGAAGGCAACAGGTCGAGGCTGCTGGATGAAGAGTCAACTGAGTCGTAAGGATTCGAGTGCTGAGGGATTATACTCGGGTTGGGAAACCCTGGGATTAAGTCGTGAGGGTTCGAGTGCTGAGAGAAATGTATTTGGGAAGGGAAACCCTAGACTTAAAGGGTTGGCAGTCGACTAGCGAAGTATCAGTCGACTGGGCAGTCGACTAATGCAATCGACTGGGCAGTCGACTGATGCAATCGACTGGTCAGTCGACTGATGCAGTCGACTGGGTAGTTGACTGGTTGTGACCAGAATTCAAATTGTCAGGCGGTGACATTTAAATTCACGAGGACCAGTCAGCTGGTAACAGTCAAATCAGCCTTGAGCACTATTTAAGAGGGCTCATTTATGGCTGTTTCTTCTTGGCGAAACAAGCTTGGTAAGAGCCTGTTAGTAGCCTACAAGTGCCCAGGTCGTGTCAAAGTGTTGTGGCGAGGTTTCTCTACTCACAAGGAGCGACAAGAGTTAGCTGGAGGTGGTCCGAGGAATCATCCACCGAAGGATCAGGATCGTCCACCTTCCGGACAGCCGTGGAGTAGGAGTTTCATCTCCGAATCACGTAAATCGGTGTGTCTTTCTTATGTGTTAGTTTTTAGTTTTTGTTATTCCGCTTACGCACTAACCATTGTAGGAAGACAAGATCGAAAAGTTGCTATTCACCCCCCCCCCTCTAGCAAACGGAAAGGTCCTAACAGCTGCTAGGTGAAGAGTCAACTAAGTCGTGAGGGTCTGAGTGCTGAGAGAATTGTACTTGGGAAGGGAAACCCTAGGTTTAGGGATTGGGCAGTCAACTGCGGATTGTAGCAGTCGACTGATGTAGAGCACAGAAAGAGCAGTCGACTGATCCTTTGTGCAGTCGATTGGTGTCGGCTAGAATTCGAACGTTGGGTTGTAACGTTTGAATTCAGGTTGACCAGTCGACTGGTATTGGCACCAATCGACTGGTAACGGTTAGTTCAACCACGAGCTCTATTTAAGGGAGCTTGATTTGGCTGGCTAGGGTTGACGAAATTGGCTTTGGTTAAAAGCCGATTAGTAGTCTTTGTGCCCAGGACTCTTGTGTGAGTTGTAGTGAGATTTCTCGACCCACAAGGAGCTACGCGAGCTAGCCGACGGTCTTCCGGGGACACATCTATCGACGGATCGAGATCGTCCACCTTACAAACAGCCGTGGAGTAGGAGTATCATCTCCAAACCACGTAAAGTTTTGATGTTAGTATTTGTACTATTATTTGTAGTTTATATTTCTACTTATGCACGCTAACACTTGTAGGAAGAAATCGACGCATTGGGGGCAACGGGCTATTCACCCCCCCTCTAGCCGGCGCACCAATCCCCAATAAATATCAGCTCACGTTAGGCCTAATATCCCAAGATATCAGACCCTCTGTTAGTTTTTTAGGATCTGAAGTTAGGTTAGACACTAACTTTAAATATAAAATTAAACAAAAAAATAAAGAAAAATAAAAAATAGATATTTAAATAAAAATATAATAAGAATAAAGTAAACAAAAAAATATAAGTAAACAAAAATATATATAATACGATTAAATAATAAAGTAATTAATATAAAATAGAGGGAAAGATAAAGGAAATATATAAATAGATAAAGAAAATAAAGATATAGATATAAATATAAAATATAAAAATACTTGAAGAATAAAAAATAAAAAATATATATATAATATAAATATATAAACAGAGTTTATAGATGAAAAATATAATAAAAATTAAAATAAAATATAACTATGAAAAAAATTAAGATAAAAGATCAAAGATAAAATAAGTCAATCTAAATATGTTATAACCACTATATTATGCACTGTTTCGTGCCAAGTGACACGACACAAGAGAATCTTTACTAGTAGCTAGGACTAAGTTTTGACACCTTAATTACCTTCCTCTAACTCAACCCTACCTAGTTGTATCGAGTATTGACAAATCCAAATATCCTAGGTCCATAAGTGGATTTCGACGAAAACACACTGATGGATCTAGAAAATTCTGATTGCAATAATTTCAAATATTATGAGTTTATGGTGTTGCAAGGACTCAAATTGTGCTATACATTTTGTATTTAGGGGTTTTTAGATGTTTTTCAATAGTACGATACGTTTAAGTTTGTTTAAAGGTAAAAGGAAGTATACCTTTAGAGATTATTTTTTCAAAATAATTATAAATAAATATATAAAATATATAAAATAGAGATAAAGATAAAAGAAAATATATAGAGAGATAAAGAAAATAAAGATATAAATGGATACATTATAAATGAATTGTGTTCCGGAATGAGTCGTCGGCGATGGTCGGTCGCGGAGGATCAGCCCCTGCGGAGGTGGCAGCGTCGCCGAGGAGCGAGAGGATCCTATGAGAATAACGCAAGCGTTAGGGGACACGCCGACCAGGGTCCGGCGGAGTTCACTCCGGCGCTCAAGTTAGTAATGTAGCCAAACGAATGGTGCTAGATAAAGGAAAAATGTAGAGATGAGAGATCGTCCCCCTTACCTGAGGGATAGAGCTACCTTTTATACCCTGGCAGGCCAACTGACCGTGCCTTCTATATGGCGGTCACGTCTTCGAGATTCAGGCCGCGTCCGCCGCTTTCGGTGACAGAGGGATATTCTTTTGAAATAGTCCGGGTCATTATCCCTTTTTCTTTAGTCGCGGCGCCCGGGGCTCTTGAGGTCGGGAATTGCGAGAACTCCGCCTCCCGAGGCGAGCTCAGGGTTCTTCAGGTTCGCTATTTCCTGGAATGTTCTCGGGGTCCTCCCTCTCGGGGAAGGGGCCCGACCCTCCCGAGATAAAAGGTTCCACCAGGTCCCGACTTCTTCATCCCTTATACCCGGCACGGGTTTTCCAACCCTATCAAATTGTATTATATATCACTAGGTAGAGTTGAGCTAAGAGAAAATAATTAAGGTATCAAAACTTAATCATAGTTACTAGCAATGTTCTTCTTGTGTCGTGCCACTTGGCACGGAACAATACATGATGTAGCAGTTATAGGACATTTAGACTGCCTTATATATTTTATCTCTCATCGTTATCTCTTTATTTTTTTTATTTTTATATCTTATAATCTATATTATTTTTTTCGCTGTTATATTTTTATTTTAATTTCTATTATATTTATTTCTTATATTTTTCATCTATAAACTCTATTTATTTATTTATATTTTTTATTTCTTTTTTATTTTTTATTCTTCATGTGTTTCTATATTTTATATTTATATATTTATTTTCTTTATCTCTTTATATATTTTCTTTATCTTTCTCCCTATTTATATTTATTACTTTATTATTTATTCATATTATATATTTTTTTGTTTACTTATATTATTTATTTTACTTTATTATTTATTCTTATTATATCTTTATTTAAATATCTATTTTTTATTTTACTTTATTTATTTTCCTTTATTTTTTTGTTTAATTTTATATCTAAAGTTAGTATCTAACCTAGTTTCAGATCCTAATAACAAAGGCTCTAATATCCTGAGATATCAGGCCTAACATGGCTTGATGTTTTCCTTTTCAAATAAAATTTTAAAATATATAATCATCTTTTAATAATTTTTTTTTTATGATATCTAATTTATCTTAATTTTTACATATGAATTTTATTTTAATTTTTATTTTATATATTTCTAATATATACAATTCTAGGAACCCTATTTTTTTTATATTTTATATATCTTTTTTTTAATTTTATTTATATTTTCTAGCCAAAGAAAGTTTGAAATTATTCATTTTAGGCCTAAAAAGAGTTTGAAATGATTTGATTTCAGACCCTTTTTAGCATGATATGATGATATGATCATATTAGACCCTCTTTATCCATATGGATGTGATGATATCCCATAAAAAACTACATAATTCCACCAATTGACCTCAACAAATTTTGCTGATGGTGGTGAACCAACACTGTAGTTTCGAAATAGTTTATACACATTGACCCCCAGGTTTTGTAGAATGGAAGCTTCCTATCCTTAAACGATATGTATCCTTCACAATCACATACCTTCTGAAAGAGAACAAGATATGATCTGGTGGACATACATGATAACTTCCAATCAGCTTTGTTGAGCTCCGTTGAAGGAGAAGGGATAGTGGGCAATTTATTAAGGCTGATGCCTGAGAACATAGAAACTTCTCCCAAATAGTTGACAGCAGCAAAACGTTCGTGGAAGGAGACGACGTCCTCATACTTGCTCTCGTTGTTCATCGACTGCCAAGAAGAACCATCGACACTTTGCATACTTGCTCTCGTTGTTCATCGACTGCCAAGAAGAACCATCGACCCTTTGCAAAGTGATACCAATGCCTTGTTTGCAGCCGAGATGAGTACAATGATGCAATCTGTCACAGACAATGGACTAGAAGATATCGCCATCTGATGGATCAAGTATTCAATCTCAGTATAAACTCAGTATTATTTCAGGCCCGTCCAAAGAAGACCTGAAATAAATTAATTTCAATGCCAAAGACTTGAAATCAAATCATTTCCGACCCTCTTTGAGTATGATATAACGTTCATATTAGACTCTCTTTATCCCTAGTTTATCTAACTATAGTTCGTGTTTAAAATTGATAACTAAAAGATATACCTGAGAATCTAAAAGTTTACGAATCTAAAAGTCTGCAAAGGTTGAGAATGAGCTCATGACTTTAACACAGCTATCACTTTTTGGCAAAGAGAAGTAGGTTACCTACATTGAGAGAGAATACCTATATCTAAACCATAATCTATTATTTTAAAATCAAAATTATGAAAAATTGGTTTGGATGTCTGGGAAATGTAACTGCGAAAGGGGCTTGTTGGCGGGAGGGGTATAAAAGGAATAAGATAATTTTTTGTGCGCCTTGATAAAAAAACAAACTGTGGGATGCTTTTTGGTAAATATGTTTCCCCTATTGGTAAAAAGTCGAAGATTATTTAGTTACTAATACTCCGATTGAATTTAATGTACTCAGGAATATGAAAGTTATTGTCAAGCAAAACCAAGTTGTTGCTGGTTTCCAAATAACGCCAAGTTCCAAAATTGTCAACATTGAGTAGCTGATTTCCAAAATCATTAACACATTGTTATTGAATATCAACAATACAATGTTCCTGATTTATCAAAATTCAACAACAAAAATTAGCAGCCACACTGTGTTGCTGAATTTTCGTTACCCTTTTTCATATAAATAGTCAAAAAAAGAGATACATGTATCTACGAATATAACGACTACATTGTTTGCACATTTCCAAAACAACATACCTCATTGGGGAAAACACATATTCACCTAAGTTGTTTGGTAAATTGCCAAAAATTTATATTACCTTACCAACATAAAAATCATCTCTCCCCTCTGGTTCTTGCATTTGCAATTTAATCATTTTTCAGTTCATTATGTACCCATCTTCAACTAATGGAAATGCATTTTCAAGGGCACTATACTGATTCATTATGACTACCGGATTTATTGAATAGTCCATATCATTCCCGGTAAATTCATCCCTACATAAGTCTCTTTCAGATTATGTTATAATTTTTCTTGCTTAATTTTCTTGTTGACTCCACATATCTTTAAACAATTCTTCTAAACAACTCAGGCCTATGACATCATCAATACTAACCGCTTCTTTATTTTTTGAATTAATTGATTCCATCTTACGTGACAAAAGTTTATCAGAAAATATATCCCTACATTGATGGAATCATAAATAACAATTACTTCTGTTAATATTAGAGAATATTAATTGATATACACATTAATAGAATAACACTTACATGTTCTCCACAAGATTTATTACAGAATAAAACATATCCTCCACGCTAAAATCTCAAACTAGTATGATTGATTTTTCTATAATAACAAAAGCAATTATTAGATGAATATAACCACCATTTCCCATTTTACAATAGTGGTAAGGGTAATTTGAGATGTTATCGTCGCCTAGCCAGATTTATAGTATCTTTGGAAGGCTGGTTCAAAGTATTTTACAACTACTTGAATTTTTTTAACTTGGCGTTTCACTTGCTTTCACCCCCCTCCCCTTTAACTGTTCTCAAATCGAATATTAGACAACTTGCAAAGCCACTACCCGAGTCAAGTTTCGTTGCTTTCTACTTCATGGTAATGAGGGAATCGTGTGGTCGGGAACAGTTACCTCATGAAGTCATCAACAATATACACTTCACTGTTCACCGAAGAAGACCATGCACCGGGGCTATATTTTTTAGATTTTTTCCAATCAACTTTCCTTTTTGGTAACCAATAATCACAAGAGTTTCCAGATAACTATATGATACTTGACTGGAGTGACGATTTTTACATATGTTGCATGCCACGTTTTCTATGACAAAAACCTGCACCATTCGCTAGTAATTTTTTCGCATAGGTCTGACATTTCCCAACGATGCCCCATTGATTTTTTTCCCACAGCAGAGGTCGACCTCCACCGGAAAATAACTTGAGACGTTCACCGTAAATTTACCTGCACTGATCGCCGCAGGTCACTTCGCTTCAGACGCAAGTCACATTTTACAAGAAGCTAACTTCACGGTTCGAAATACTCACACTTTTGTGCTTCGGAAGGGTAAAATGGGATTTTCCACGTGACAGACTATGCGATTTGGATATTTCCAAAAGAAAAATGATATTCTCAGTGAAAAAATTCAATAAAAATCTAAGTAAATGACGTGACACTTTACATGCAACGATTTTGACGGATTCATCATACCCCTAAGATATAGTTTGATTCGGGACAACGGCCGGAGGCCATCGATGATGTCCGATCCCTCAATCAAATATGTGCATGTAAAGTACTATATCATTCACTGAGATTTTTATTAAATTTTTTTACAATATATCATAACTCTTTTCAAAACGCTTACATGATTTAGGAAAAAAAGTAAAACTTGCCGGGCTCTTTGATAAAAAGTTTTTTTTAGGATATCAAAAGCGTCATTTGGGTAATGTAAAACTGACTGTTTTAGGACAGTAATAATAACTAAATATAATTTTTTTTAAAAAAAATAAAGCATTAATAAATCTTCAAATAAAGTTTTATAGGCTTAAACTTTTATTAAATTTTACTTCATTTCAAGTTTTACATTGTGTTTTACACGTAATCTTACATTTTATTTTAAATCATACCATTTAGATTGATCCATAAACCTAATGTTATTATAAATTATAATTTTAGTGAAAACCAAATTCAAAATTTTGGCTCAATATTTTTAGATTTTTTTTAAAAGAATATATATATATATATATATATATATATATATATATATAAATGTAATATGTTGCGGATCAATTTGCTACGGACACGTACAGATCCGAAACATCTAGATTTCAATCCAGGTGCCCCAAGTTCAATCCAACAGTAATTATTTTTTAATTTTTTGAAATATATTATATGTATTTAAGATTTAAAATTTTAGGATTTATAAGAGGTTATAGAGAATTTAATCTAATAAAATTTTTTCTCTTGAATTGTAGTATTCAAAATAAAAAATTTTAAATACTCACTAGGTATATTATAGGATTTAGGATTTAAGATTTAGATATTAGATTATAGTGGATTTAAGTAAATAAGATTTTTTTCTCGATGATTTAAATTTCTCTCTTAGATTATAATATTAAGATAAAAAAAATTTAAATGATTACGAAAGATAGCATATTTAAGATTTATATTTGAAAATTTTTAAATTTTTAAAAGATAAAATAAATAAATAAATTTGGGCGCAAGAATCAAATCCGTGGCGTCGTGACTGGATTTTAAAAAAAAACTAATTGGGTACGCCTCTATCAATCCAGGTGCCCCAACAAAGCATCAGGCACACTCATGCATGCCCCCATCCGCAACATATATAACTGAACTGAAAGCAAAATTATTTAGAATCGGATTTAATTCGAATTAAATCTTGAATTATTTTTAATTATTTGTAATACACTGATTAAAGTTAGATGAACATCCATAGTAGGCAGGCATGAAGATATATCAAGATCCCTTCGTTGGAAGTTTAAAATGGCTAAACAGAAAAAAAAAAAAAACAAATATGCGGCAATTAAATTCGAAAGCACTTAATAAATATTAAGCTTTATTGGCTCTTTAATGGCATATCCCCGAAAAAATAGTGAAAATAATTAGGCTTTGTTTTCGTTTAAAGAAAGCACTTGGATGCCACAAACCACTCACAACAATTAGTTCAATGGTTTTGATTTCTGGTGCCTTCTGAGTAATTGTTTCCATGTGAGAATTGCTGACAATCCATAATCGGTTTGAAATCGTCTTAAATTATCAATTTTATAGAGCAAAGGGAAACCCATGCCTTCCACAATCCACTTGAAATTTCCACAAAATAATTTTCTCACCCAGTCTACGAAATAAAGTGAAGAAAACTGGCAGATTTGCCAAATGCATAAATAAACTTTTAACAAGTGCACACGTTTATCCATACCATTTTGTCAGCATGCAAGTTCATCTGAATCATCCTTTGTCAGTCGATATAGATCTATGAAACTATTGTATGACGGCAATGAGAAGATAAAAATCAAGACCAAATATTTAGCTGTCACTAATGTAAATCACTTTGAGAGAATAGTCACCAACAGGATGGTGGAATTCCATTTTAATGTTGTAAAATTACAAATCAAATCGCGGAAAAGTTCCTGGAACAATGCTCACCTTTGTTTCTTCCCTAGAGCCTCAAATGCCATGAAAGGTAGGGCTCAATTCTATTTCCATAGTTTAACAGATTTGTCATGGCTAGCAGAGGCGATCATCCCAGTGAAGCTTGACTGCGCCAGAGCTGCAATAACGCCTTCATGTGCCTGGACCGTCAAGGTTTGGTTCTCAACCCTATTCCATAGCTCCAATGACTGCATAAGATTGGAACATATACATGAGCAATAAATGCAAATCCATTAGGTCCCTTCTAATTTTGATAGTAATCTTAGTCAAGTCAACTAGTTGAATCATGTCCCAAGACTGGGAATATATTCTGAAAGATATCAATCTTTGAAGAGACCATGAAGGAACTACACTAGTTCTAATCTTATAAAAACTACTTGCAGCAAATAACAGTCAAAGAGAGTCATGTCTCTAAATAAAAGGATGATGAAAATTGCCAAGATAATCATTTGATATATTAAAATTCAGAATACTACTGTTCGAGAACAATTAGGTATTTTTGCAGCAAATGGGTTTTAGATTAATAGAATTATTGGCGCAGTGGATTTAGTCACCCATAGTAGTTTTAGATATAGGGTTTTATCATGAAGTTATATTATGAATGCAACTTGATATATATTTTTTTTCAAATTCTACATCTCTAATAGATAATAAAATATATTAAGATGATAAGTACATTAAAATGATTGATATATTTTATAGTCAGACAATTAAATCCATTAGAGTTGAATGTGCGATGACTAGAAGAAGATAGAGGAATTTGCGTGAAATTGATTGTACAAAATTCAATGAAGGGATAGATTCGTGTAGCTGTCTTTGAACACTAATCCTAAACACAAATGGACAGCAATCAAGCTACTGAAGCAAAGCAAAGAGATTGCTTGATTTCCTCATCTCTACAACACAAAATACATCAAATAGCAACATATTATAAACACACAATTACCTGATAGCCTCCAATAACCAAGATTTGATGGTATCTTGGATGGAAGATGCACGAATGGAACTGGTTACCATTGGAGCTTAGCTCACTTATACAATCCCAGTTGCGTGTTGACCATATTTTAACTAAATCCTGACTAACAGATGCAAGTGTGCTGCCATTTAGATCCCAGCAAATAGATTGTATTGCTGTTTTATGACCCTACAGTAATTCAGGGAGGGAATTAAACAATGAAAGAAAACAAAACATAAGTAATAAAAGTTGGTGTTGTCCATGAAGTAACCTGTAACGTCCTCATATTTGTATGGGTCTCAACATCAAAAATAGAAATCATGTTGTCTGCAGCTGCAGCCAGAAATTGCCCACTTCTGGGCTGAAATCTCACTTGTACTGTACCACCACCCTATCTCATCAACAAGGTTAGTTAAAAATTGGGATCACTGATTACTCTCAACTAACAAAATGTAAAGGCAAACAGAAACCAACCTTGAAACTGTGTGTGCAAGAATATTGGCTGGCATTCCAGTACCGGATCTCACCATTATCATCACAAGAACAAAAGATATCTGTCTCTTTTGGATGAAAATCAAGCGAAGTTATTTGCGAGCTGTGCCCAGTAAAAGTACGTAAACAATGAATTGACTGCAAAATTGAAAAGAGAACAAATCAGCATCAAGCTAACTACCAAATTAACCATAAATATAAAGTGAAGACATATTAAGCTGACAAATAAATTCTTATTTTCAAATATACGAAGAAAGATCATTAAAAATATGATTGCTATTTCATGATACCAAACAATGAGAAAATAGGAAAAAAACATATTTAAAAAACTATCCATGATAACAAATAACAAATATATAGTCTAAATTTTACTCTTACTGCAGTTAAATTGTCATTTATCATTTTTTCATGACTTGAGTGTCCCACAAAGCAAAAAAATTATTGTTTTGTGCTAATGTTCTTGACTTGTCGACGTCGTAACAAGGGTATCAACTCTAGTTCCATGGTTTGTACTCTCGTATTGTGTGAGGTGGCACACAAAATGTATCATTCTAATAAATTGTTGAGACTCAATACTATTCCACACAAGTAAGTTAACTTGTGTAATGTCAATCATGTCAATGACTATTGAGTCATATTAACATTGGACACCCTTGACATGCTGCTACAAATGTGTTATGATGAATCAAAATAATAGTTGCTATTGTTTTAGCTTGTGTTTAAACAATAAATGTTAAGGTTATATTAAATTCCAATGGGACATGAAGGCTGAAATTAGATATAAAGTTATGTTATCTTTTTTCCTTTTCATTTCTTTCCAACTTCCCCCTCCAATTCCACCGACAGTATACATCAAAACACCGATATGGTACCATCCAATATCAGTCCAAATTCAAAACTTCGACACAACTTGAGATTTTAAATCTATTCTAGTTCAATTTCATAGTTTTACAAAGAAAATAAGTTTGGACCAGTGTGCTTTGTTAAGAGAGCTTGATGAGCTAGGTGTAGTTTTATGATTGTGCAGTTGATTCACATGACATAAAGATTGTAAGTTTATGCAAGTGTGATCAGACAAGGGCCTAGTGTGTACGCACTGACACTTTGCAGAAGAGTAGCTACATGTGGTTACTATAACAAATTATGAGTTCATTACTAAATGAATCACAAACTACTGAGGTTTTAACGAATCTATCACCAATTTTCACTTTTACCAAATATATCATATTCCTTTAATTTTGTAACAACTATGAAAAAAATTATAATAAAATTTAATTAACTCTTTGTAGAAATGTTCTTACATGATAATTCAAGTCAACAAATCAAAAAATGCCTCAATTTAATTTATATCCTGAACATGAACCTCATCTATTAAAACGGGGTGCGTTGAGAAGACCCTTTTTATTTAAAAGTATATAAATTATAGCATAACTAATACAAATTTAGATTACTATATACGATTAACTAATAATGATAAGTTTGCACGTATTAAAAATGCATGTTATATTGATTGAAAAACGAGTTATAAGTCGGTAATCACAGATGAACATGTGAAATCCGAGCACAACCTACTACCTGTTTGTTTGCAATTCATAAACACAACCTATTTATGACACACGATGCTAACTCACCTAAACCTTGTTGCTTGAGTGCAAGTTGTGCCATGTAAATAAACTTTTTCATCATGCTTATTAGTAATTAATGAAATGGCGAGGCTATAAAAATTGAGGGAATAGAAATGTCTAGGGACATGAGTGATAGTTGATAATGGTTATGCTTGCAGACATGAGTAGTCCAATGGTAACTTGCGGACAGCATTTTTAGTTTGATTTTAGGTGATTTGACTGCACCTTTAAAGAAAAATAATCTATCACAAGAAAGGAGCAGGTCAGTTTCAAAAAAAGAAAGTGCGGGGAGAAAGGATACAAAAGCACTCCAAATCAGTTCTGACTATACTCTAATTTCCAATAATTACTGAAGAAAGTAACATATAAAAGATCTAAAATTGAGAAAGTAAACATCTCTACCAAAGAACAATCAGTAGGGTATTTCAAGATCATGTAAACTTAAGATTTCCAATTGGAAAGGACTAAAATCCAACTAAGTAATTGCCATACAGGGAGTTTCTTTTAGGAAAAGATGATTGCATAACATTTATAGCAATTCATTTCAGGTTAGAATCTTTTGTTCTGTGTCAAGAAAGACATACCTCAGAACTAATGTTATGTTCACTTCAATGGCAGCAGGAGGGAAAAGAAAGGCTAATGAAATGGCTAGAGTGCTAGACTACAAAAGAGTAGTACAGTGGAAATGTAAATTTTTGGGAGCACGAGTGGTAATTGAAAATGGTTATGCTTTTGGTAACTTGCGGACAGCATACTTAGTTTGATTTCAGGTGATTTCACCGCATCCTAAAAGAAAATAATCTACCACAAGAAAGGAGGGAGCCAGTTTTCTAAGAAAGAAAGTGCAAGGAGAAAGGATGCAAAGGCACTACATATCAGTCCTGACTAAACTTTAATTCCAAGTAAATACTTAAGCTAGTAACATATAAAAAATCTAAAATTGAGAAAGTAAACATCTCTACCAATGAACAATTGGAAGGGACTTCAAAATCATGTGATCTTAAGACAAAACCCCAATTGAAAAGGACGAAAAACTAAACTAAGTAATCGCTAAACAGAGGAATTTCTTTTAGGAAAAGATGATTGTATAGCATTTACATCAATGCATTTCAGGTTAGGATTTTCTGTTCAGTGTCACAAAAGACAAACCCCAGATTCATGTTATGTTCAATTCGATGGCAGTAGGAAGGAAAAGAAATAGAATCACTAATTTCTTTATTTATTTGGAAAGTAGTATGGAACAGAATTTAATTTCATCCAATTCCTGAAATTGAGAGGAAATGAAGAAAAATGAAGTTTAAGCATCTAATAAACACATACTCAAATATATTATTTGTTTTCTTTCCAACTTTCTCCAAGTAAACAAGAAGAAAGTAATATAGCAGAAATGAGGTAATGCATTTTCTTCTTCTCTTCACTTAAACTATGATGTTTCTCTGATCTCGTCCCCTCCAAGATAAGATATCACACAATTTACAAATGATTTGATAATTTGTATTTCTAATGGTATATGCTACTATTGGCATAGTTTAAAATTTTGAGTCGTATCGGAGTTTAGGGTTTAGAGGAGTTTCAGTCTTTTGACCAAAACGATATGGTTTCGATACCGTATCGTGTAGTGCCAATATCGTTTCGATATTTTTTAATATAAAATATATCAATAAAAATAAGAAATTTAACTTAAATATTTAAAAAATTAAAAAAGCATATAATAAATAAATAAATTTTATTATATATTTTTAGAATTAAAATAAATAATATATATATTAAATTAATATAATAATTTTAATAGGGTTTAATAAAGCATATTTAGAGTATCCCTACTATAGCTAGGAGTTAATTGTAATTATTAAACTTAGCTTTAATTAAAAATTAAGACATTGGCGCGCAATCCAGCTAGCACGACCCCTCCGGCGCAGCCATGGGGGTCACGCGAACCCGCTCTTTAGATTATGTCTATCATAGTTAAAAGTTGATTAAGATTATCAACTTAAATTTTAGTTAAAACCCCCCGCCCGCTCATGAGACCCCTCTATGGCCATAGGAGTTGCGCGATTCCACCAAGATATTTTTTAAATATAAAATATAATAATAAAAAAGAAAATATTTAAAAAAGAAAAAAATGGAGATAAATAAATAATTTATTATCTATTTTTAGAATTAAATAAATAAAATATATAATTAATTAGCTAATTTTATTAAGGTTTAATTAAGCCTCTTTTGATTATCCCTGTCATAGCTAGGGTTTACGGTTTAGATAATCAACCAAAGCTCTCAATTTTAATTAAAAAAAACCGATCTGATCACGATACCCAAGGTGACCCCTCCGGTCGCAGGGGTCACTCGACCCCTCTGCCAATGTCGCGGGGATCACGCGAGCCTTCTACGACCACCAAGGGGGTCACACGATGCCTTCCTAGCTACCACTAGGCTTGATGCCGGTGTCGGTAGGCGGGTGGAAAGAAATGTTTCGTTCATTTCGACTGGCTTGACATGAAATTTTAATCCATGAATACTGAATTATGAAGCTTATCAAAACATGACACTAGTTAATCATTTACTGGTATGTGTTCCTTCCCAAGTCCACAGTAATAAGTCTACAATCTTAGGCCAGTCATTTAGAATTAAATGATGAAGATGGATAAAGAAAAAAAATATTGTCTCTCTAGGATAATTCTTATATGCAACTAATAACAACTGGCAATCTAAAGAAGGTGACAAATATAAAACGGGCATACTTCCGAAACACTCCATAGCCGCACAGTTTTATCGAAAGAAGAAGTTGCCAACTGAGTTGAATTTGGCCTAAAACAGACATCTGTGATGATGTGAGAATGTTCTGGGGAACTGCTTACAGTTTGCAGTGATTCCATGTTCCAGATGACAACCTATCAGATAAGATGAAAATCATCAGACATTTCATAGAAAAGGTTTGTTGCATAAGCAGATGCTAAATATGTTAATTATGTTCAACAAACACACCACATGATAACCAGTAAAGAAACCAACACTGCAAACTTCAATAGAAATGAAACTAGAATAGAACATGAACAATCCATAAGGTATTTTTCTAGATATTGATGCAGAGAAACTCATTCTATAGTATCAACGACAGGATTTTTTTAAGGCATCGCCTTGATGTGCCAATATTTAATATCTATAATATATATATCATGTTGGAGTGGGCATATATATTCATTAGTATATGTTTCATTAACACTTCAAAGAAAAGTTATTAACAAATTGGAATATGATGGTTTGCGTAATCATCATGACTGGTGCTTTTGTACAATGTCTAGCATCTAGTTGCTCACAACACTGAAAGTTTCATCAGCATTCAATGTTTCCTTCAAAAAAAAATAAAATAAAAAATCCTAGTTAACTGTAGATATGTAATATGTTTATCATTACCTCAAAACAAAATGTAGCAACATTTAACTACTGGAGCTGGCTATATCCCACCATTGAACTTTACAAAATGCCATATTACTAATAACACCCTACTTATTCAGATTTCTTAACACCAATTTGTGAAAGCACCTTTCACAAAATTGATAAAATTTGCATCAAGCTTGCATGGATGCAACAATTTGAATCTCTTGAACCCAAATAGATTAGCTACATTGATATTAACCTGCTTCACAGACATCATACTCCTACTTAACTGATAAAGGACAAAGGATGGGTTTATGTTAATGAATTTTGTTTTGAATCAAAGATGGATAGTAAATTTGGTTATTCAATATTCAGTCCATTGCGCTGGTAGTTGAACTAAGATAATAAGCAATAAGGATTGCCCATAGACAGACACCCAGACCTACAAAATGTGACATAATGCATGATGGCACATTAACCAAATGAGCATTTCAGATTAACTTACCTTTTCCTATCAACCAATGCTTAAACACATTAATTGTAACAAAGACTTGTATTTCAGCAAAACTGAAGCATTCATCACCCAGAAATATCTCCATAACTACCCCCAACGAACAAAAGGTACAATATCTCAGAGAGTGGAGAGATACTAGTACTACAAACTTCATTAATTGCCTAGCAAAAATGAACATTAACCAGCGATCCACCTTGCCCAGGAGTCCTCACCTACTTTCATAACTGAGCAACATTTTAAACAATTTTGAACTAGAGAAGAAAAGTAAACCTCAAGCACCAATCTTCAGCTCCTTTTTAATCACGGCTACACTACTAGGAATGAAAAGTTAAAAAGTGCAACTCAGTATGTAATTTTCATGGAAAACCTAAAGATGGTGCCAAGATGTGCAGAGAAGATCACAAAAACAACAGAGATACAGTCAAGGAACCTTCTTGACACCTCCAAAAAGACAGGTGGTAACTATAAAATATTTTATTGAATCCAATAAATATCTTGGGGCATTTGCATAAATATAGAATATGATGCTTAACATCTTTAGACAGAATCTCACTGAATCAGAAAAGAAAAGGGAAGAAACTGATATTTGCACTAGTAGTTGAATGGTCGGTGAATAAATTTCATGGTCTCACTAGACAAATCAGATAACTGTAACATGACTAGCACATGAAATTTGTGTAAGGCCAGAAATTAATATGATACTAGTGTGCAGCATTGGCATCATATTGAGCATTCAGTTTATACAAACGAAATCATATGCAGTACAAATCATATTTTACTTTTTTATCATGTCCAGCACTAGCAAGCAATTTCCCATCTGTAGAGAAGTTGCAGCAAACTACTTTGTTGCTCCCAGCTTGCATAGAACTAACCTCATTAAAACTAAAACCTAAGACAGAGATAGAGAATATGTTAATAGTTTATTCACTGGATATCTAAGTGGACAAGATGAATGAAACCCATACCATTTAGCGGTTCCACATTGTTCTCAGCAGTACTCTTCAATGCAGCAAATATGTCCTGTCCATCACCATCATCATTTGACAGAAAAGATTCAACATTATCATCCAATGAACCAACATCACCAAAGTGCTCTAGATCATCCTACAGATTAAGTCACATGATCTTAACATCTTGCCAAAGTGTCTACCATTTTTGCTGGAAATAAGACTGAAAGAATTTTTATATGAATATACCAGATGACTTGAAGAAGCAAGCCTCCCTGATTTATCTGTTCCATACATCATCAAACTTTTTGACATAGTGTTTGCATTTTGCACATTGCAAGCCATTGAAACACCATCACCAGGTGTATGGATGGATGGAGTTGAGGGAGGCGAGTTAGCAGAAGGTGCTGCAGTATTTCCTGTGCCAGTGCTGTTTGCTGGTCCTGAAGAAGTAGTTTTCCTCTTCCGTGTATTCTTGAAGTTAATTGAGAATATCAAAACAATCAGTTTAATTTTATTAAGGTCTACAAATGTTCGACAAGAGAGTAAAATGCAGATTATGGTGCTGGGATAAATAAAAAACTTCATCAGTTGTCATTGCAATAGAAAAATGTACATGAAGGAAGAAATGCATTTTGTCCAAGTACCTGTTGCATCTGTTGTTGCTGCACTAGTTCTTGTGTCTGTTGATTAGATGACTGCTGCATCTGGGTTGCCTTCAACATACACACAATTATAACAGAAAATGCTAGTTTAGCATTCATATGATACCAACATCAAGAGCATAGAGTGAGAAAAACTGATCCATTTATGATAGCAAAGTTGCATGCACTAAAACTCCCAGAAAAAAAATGATATTGATATTAAAATATAAAACAAAATCAAATACATGTTAAGAGTATAAGATGTTTATTGTGTTATTAAGTGAAATGGATTTAATTCTATTAGATTGATGGGGGAAAATTAACAATCCAATTACCCATGGTAGTCTCCACTACCTATTTTAATCATTCGTCAATGTAAAATTGCAACTCCACCCATGGTGAATAAATTCCACCATGACTGATCTAAACCCCAAATAAAGGAGGGGGGTTGTGGAGAAAAACATAGGCAAATGTTATGTGCGGATCCATCAAACTATTGCACTAATGCTACATTGTTCCCAAAAAGAACGTGTTCCGGGGTCCATCCGCAACATCTCTTCAATGTGGATTGAGCTCAATGGCATCGGAGTATCCATATTGCCGACTCCATTTAGTGAAATAAAGGCTTGGTTGTTGTTGTTGTTGTTATCAATGTAAAATTGCAAGTAGATCCTAATATATCTACATAGTATTAAAACAACCCCTCATTACAAGCAAGAGGAAATTTTTACTTTCAAAAAATTCCACGTGAACTAAATAATTATGCATTGCTTTCATCATTGCAAACATTGCACCATGTCATCATTAGTGCATGTTTGGAGCAGTTACCAAAACTAAACCATGGCTTTTATCATTATATTTAAAAAAAAATTCGATATCGGCATGAATAGTTTGCTTGGGGAAAGTAATGCAACTTCTGGAAAAGATTTGACTATGTGATGTTATTTTCTTCATACATGTATATGTGTGTACCATTGTAGGAAAATTAGGAGATCCTGATTTTATAAGATAAGGAAATAATCTTTGAAAATCAGGAAAATCAAGAAATCATCTTTGATTTTAGTAATTTCTATTTCTTAAGTTTCCTTTCTTTTATTTATTACTATTTCTATATTTTGTATCTTCTATTTATTGATGTAATTTCTAGTTGAAATGATAAGAGAAAAACAAGTACTTTTCTTCTTGATTTCTCTTCATGGTATTAGAGCACTAGGTTTGATCTAAGGATTTTTCATGGCAAATCAAAATTCATGAAAGACTGCCTTAACTGGTACCACGAGTGGAGGTTCGATAGTGTGGAGAAACTGTTGTCAACTCGAATTTAAACCCATCTTTCAATGGTTCAACGGAGGGATCCTCTAATTCACTCCAAGTCGAAATTCAGCGTTTTAGTGGGAAGAACTACACAGAATGGTCACAAACCTGTGCGCCTCATCTTGGAAGGAAAAGTTAAACTTGGATATGTTACAAGAGAAGTGGCAAAACCAGCTGATGGAAACTCAAGATTTAAAACCTGGAAATCTGAAAATTCGCTACTTATTGCATGGTTAATCAATTCAATGGAGCCCCCTATCAGAAAGCCATTTATGTTCCTACCTACAGCCAAAGAGATGTGGGAGGCAACTAGAGACACTTATTCAGATTTGAAGAACTCTTTGTAAATTTTTGGCCTAAAATCAAGGCTATGGCATGTGAAGCAAAGGGAGCATGATGTGACTTCCTACTACAATGAGTTGGCGACATTGTGGCAAGAACTAGATTGATGCTATAATAATATTTGGAAGTGTGTTGATAATAGTGTTCATTTTATGAAACGACAAGAGAATGATTGAGTGTTTATGTTCTTGGTGGGACTCAACCAAGGATCTAGATGAAGTAACGGGTCGAATATGGGGAAAGACACCTCTACCAACGATCTGTGAGGTATTGTCAAAAATCCGGAGAGAAGAAGCTCGACAAATTGTTATGCTTAATAAATCTGCCTCAGTTTCTACTAACTAAAGATAGGAAAGTTCTGCCCTTGTTACTAAAGGTTTTCAAGAGGAAGCGAATAAAGATGGCAAAAGTTTTGAAAGACCATGGTGCAACCATTGCAAACGCTCGTGGCACGCGTAGGAACACATACTGGAAAATCCATGGGAAACTCAAAAATTGAAAGAAAAGAATTGACGGCCAAGGTCGTGCACTTCAGACTACTATCTCATATCAAGAGGGGCTGTCTACTCCAAGCTTACTTCCTTTCACCAAGGAACAAATAGACCAACTGTACAAGCTCCTTGAGTCTCAAAAAAATCCCTTCTTGTTCAATAGCTCAAAAACATTAGTTGCATGACAACATTCTTCCTTAGTGTCAATTCTAATCATGCCTATTTAATCCAGGCGCAAGTGATCATATGGCAGGAATGTCAAACCTTTTCTCTTCATATAGTCCTTGTGCAAGGAACCAAAAAATTAAGATTGTAGATGAGCCATTGTAGGAAAAGGTTCTGTTGTAGTATCACCAATGCTCACTCTAAATGATGTTCTTCATGTTCCCAAATTGTGTTGTAACCTTCTATCGGTCAGTAAATTAGTCCATTATCAAAAGTGTCAAGCTAATTTCTTTTCTTCTTGTATTCTAGGATTTGACCTCAGGAAGGATGATTGATAGTGCTAAACAGAGTGGAGGACTACTTCCTTGAGGATGGATCTGAATCAAGAAACAATCTCAACCAAGAGGTCCCTACTTTGAATCTATTTATATTTCGAACAGTAATATTATGTTGTGGCATTTTAGATTAGGACATCCTAGCTTTCGATATTTAAAACACTTGTTTCCTAAATTGTTTCACAATAAAGATCCATCGTTGTTTCATTGCGAAGTATGTAAAATTGCAAAACACCACTGCACATTTTTCCCTTCACAATCATACAAGCCATCAAAATCGTTTACCATAATTCACAGTGATGTTTGGGGTCCTAATAAGATAAGCACCCCTCTAATAAGAAATGGTTTATCACTTATTGATCATCATACTTGACTTTGCAAGGTGTATTTATTAAAGGAAAAATGAGAAGTTGAACAAGTTTTAAAAAAAAAAAAATCAATATGGTGAAGACTCAATTTCACACTATCATACAGGCTGTCAGAAGTGAAAATGGAAAGGAGTATTTTAACATTAAATGAAATTTTTTCCTTTAAAAGGGCATAGTTCATCATAGTTGATGCATAAATACACCTAAACAAAATGGTATTACTAAAAGAAAAAATAAACACCTTCTAGAGGTAGCCCAAACATTACTATTTTCAACCAAAGTACCAAAGTATTTGTGGGGTGAAGCTATTTTAACTGCTCATCTAAAGTTCTACAATTTAAGACTTCATTCAACACATTTACAACATGTTTTCCTAGTACTCGTCTTTCAGCTAATTTACCATGAAAAATATTTGGTTGCACAACTTTTGTTCACGAACATAGGAAAACTGAAAAACTTGAGCCAAGAGCAAGAAAATGTGTCTTTGTGGTTACTCCCCTATGCAAAAGGTTATAAGTATTTTGATCCGATATCAAAAAAGTTTTTTTGTAACAAAGGATGTCACATTTTTTGAAGCACAAACCTTTTTTTTAAGAACAATCATCTTCAAGGGGAGAATTCAAGGGAAGATTCATTAACTAACTTTAATGATGTGTTTTTGGCGAATGATATGATTGAATTGAGCCTACTACCTCTGCACAAAAAGCAAATGGCCAAGGATCGTTCTTTGAAACTCCTCTCATAATGAGTGATGTTTCTAGTGAATCTCGACCTACATTTAATAATCAAAAATATGAAAAACAAAATTGTGAAAAACCTAGTATAATGCCACAAAATGATGAGACAGGTAATAGATTCAAGGGGAACAAACTTGGAAGGGAATTGTCTATTTGAAAAAGAATCATAGGAAAGGGAAAGATGAATAAACTCTACAACGTAGCTATTATTCTGAGCCAAGGGAAAATCTTCATTCCGAAACTAGTATCGATAATTCTCTTCCAAGATCTTATAGTCAATCTAAGTCTGACATGCCAATAGCTCTTCGAAAAGGTGACAGATCTTGTACCAAACACACTATATCAAAGTGTGTCATATTCAAATTTGTCTTCATCTCTTGTTGCCTTTTGTTCGCAATTATCCTATGTCGACATTCCTAAAAATGTATAGGAGGCCCTACAAGTTCCAAAGTGGAAGGAAACTATGCTTGAGGAGATAAGAGCTCTTGAGAAGAATAATACATGGAAGATTATTACATTACCAGCAAGAAAAGCACTATGGTATGCAAGTGGGTTTTCACGGTGAAGTATAACTCAGAGGATTAATGGAGAGATATATGGCTAGATTGGTGGCAAAAGGCTAAAACCTATGGTACTTATTACTCTGAGACATTTGCTCTTGTTGCAAAACTAAATACAGTGAAAGTACTTTTATCTATCGTTGTTAATCTAGACTAGCCTTTGCAACAATTAGACGTGAAAAATGTCTTCCTCAATAGTGATTTAGAAGAGGTGTACAAAGAAAGTCCGCCAGGCTTTGAGGAGAGATTTGGCTCAAAGGCGTAAAAAATTAAGAAAGTCTTTGTACAGTCTCAAGCAGTCTCCTAGAGCTTAGTTTGAGAAATTTACTCAATCAGTCACGAAGCAAGAATACACTCGAGGACAAATAGATCATACGTTATTCTTAAAATCTCCACCAAAGGAAAGATTATGGTACTAATAGTGTATGTCGATGATATTATTCTCATAGGTAATGATATGATTGAAATGGAAAGACTGAAGAAAAGCCTAGCAATTGAATTTGGGAGCATTAAGGTATTTCCTTGGTATCAAAGTCGCTCGCTCTAGAAAAGGTATTATTGTCTCTCAACAAAAGTATATCCTTGATCTCTTGGAGGAGACAAGAATGAGTTGTTGCAGACCCGCAAAAACCCCCATGGATCCTAACATAAAACTCTAGGAAAAGGAAGTATTCCGGTTGATACTGGTAGATACCAAAGCTTAGTTGGGAAACTATTTACCGATCTCATACTCGGCCAGACATTGCTTTTCAATCAGTGTCGTGAGTCAATTTATGCATGCACCATTTGAAGAACATCTTGAGATCGTCTACAGAATTTTGAGATACTTTGAAGACTACTCCCGAAAAAGGTCTATTTGTTAGAAAGACTAATCAAAGGAGTGTTGATGTGTTTACTGATACAGATAGGGGAGGATTGGTTAATGACACGAGATCCACTTCAAGATACTGTACCTTTGTACGAGGAAACCTAGTAACATGGAAAAGTAAGAAACAAAGTGTTGTAACCAGAAGTAGTGTAGAAGCTGAGATTAGAGCAATGACTCAGGGAATCTATGAGGTGTTGTGGATATACAGAATACTCGAGGAGCTCAAAAAGACCTTAGAACTTCCATTGAAGTTATACTGTGATGATAAGGTTGCAATAAGCATTGCTCATAATCCTGTCCAACATGATAGAACAAAATACATTGAGATTGACCACCATTTTATAAAGGAGAAATTTGAAGCTGGAACCATTTACTTACCATTTGTATCTTCTAACCAACAAATAGTTGACATCTTGATGAAGGGATTTGCAAGAGCTAACTTTGAATTAATAAGCAAGTTGAGCATGATTAATATTTATGCACCAACTTGAGAGGGAGTATTGGAAAATTAGGAGATCTTGATTTCATAAGATCAGGAAACAATCTTTGGAAATAGGCTGATAATCTTTGAGACCCTGATTGCATAAAATCAAGAAATAATCTTTGATTTTAGTAATTTCTATTTCTTAGGTTTCCTTACTTTTGTTTATTACTATTTCTGTATTTTGTATCTTCTATTTATTGATATAATTTCTAGTTGAAGTGATAAGAGAAAAACAATTACTTGTCTTCCTGAGTTCTCTTCCATCATCTCTTTGTTTCCTTTTGCTTTGTTTGCCTTAAAAACTCTCAGATTTCCTAGTTTAGTTGGACAAAATTATGTGAAGTAGCTTCAGAGAAAATTTAAGTTTGAGCTTTTGTTGAAGCATGAGAAGGTATATATGTCTTCTTTGAGTATGTTCTTAATTAGATCAACTATGGAAAAAATCTCAAATGTTGTAGAATTAATAGTGATATTGATATATAGAAAGATTTCTTACAATGAGGAGAGGATTAAGAGTGCAATTTAGGCTTTAGTAAAAATTTCAAGCTTGCTCCCTTTGATATCATGTTTTGATAGAACTTTCTTTTGAAAGTTCTATTAGTCATTTGATTTGTACATTTTAACTTAGTTTGGTTTTCAAATGGGTACTCATTGAAAAAAAAAAACAATTGCAGCATTCTATTATGATGCTTCATTTTGTTTCTTAAGTATGCTCACTTCTAATTATTTAATTAAATAGTCATCATATTTTGACCTAAGGTTTCTTATGATAAGTCTCCGTGCTTGAGAATCAATTTTGAGTATTAGAACTTACAATTATTATGGTCTGCCCACACATCAACAGGAAAATAAATGAAGAAAACATATCCTAATTTGATACTCAAAAATATGTATACTTTTGCTTTGACTTCTTTCTTTTGTAATAAATGCAATAATTGTAGGAACTTACATTACAATTTTCTATTTTTGCAATTTCTAAAGGGCAGCCTGGTGTATGAAACTCCCGTCATGCGAGGTCCCACGGAAGGGTCTATTGTACGCAGCCTTACCCTACTTTGTAAGAGGCTATTTTCAAGACTCGAACCCGTAACCTTTTAGGTCACAAGGCGGCAACTTTACCATTGCAACTTTACTATTTTTGCAATTTCTGCCTATGTATAATTTTAAATTTAGGTAATTTTTGTAATTTTTTGTTTCATGAGAGAGCTTAAATTACTATTTGTTCTATTTCCTTTTTAATGTCCTTCAGGATTCCTGATATGTTTTTATTCATAACTATTCTTTCTTGAGGTTTTGACGTTTATACATAATAATATGTTCAGAAAATTGAAGGTTGTGCCTTGAGATTGATGAATTCAGAAAACTAAGCTAGGGAAAATAAGATTAAACTAGAAATAAGTTTGTGCCATGAGAAATTTTGGCAACTCGCAAAAAAAGTAACAATGATTGAATCATTAAGCTATTTAAATTTGTCCTATTTAAATTTCTGTATTTAAAATTATTCTTTTAATTTTTTTAAATAATAATTAAGCTAAATGAAATTAGTATTTTAAATTTTATACTTGAATGAATGTTGGTTTAGGCTTAAATAAACCTTATCAAGTAGATATGGTGATTAAGATCAAGTGGAGTCAAAGCAAACTCATTTTGAATTTATTTTTGTTTAAAATTAAGCCCAGTTTATATATAGGATAGACTGTTTAACTTCAGCTGTATTTAATTAGTAAAGTTGTATTTTTATAAGAATTGGAATTATTTAATTAACTTATAAGGGAAGCATTGGCGCAATAGTAAAGTTGTTATCGTGTGACCCAATGGTCACAAGGTTCAAGTGGTGAAAATAACCCGGGTAAGATTGCGTACAAAAGACTCTTCACCAGGACCCCACATTGGCGAAGCTTTGTATACCGAGCTATCCTTTTTTTTATTTCTTTCTTTCTCCCTTCCCATTCCCCTGTATAATCCTTACACTCGCATTCTTCAGCCACCCACCAATTGCAACCACCCACGACTACCAACTGCCTAACGGTCTCACGTGCACTTCCTACAACTATCAACATGATCGTGCCCTCTCTCTACAATAAAATCCTAACTTCTTCCTCTCCACTTTTTATTCCTCTCCTGCTCTTCTTTAGTATTTCTTTTTCCCTCCCTTACTTTTGCACCAGCGTCCATTTCCCTCTCTAGCTTCTGTGTCAACATCGAGCATTCGTGTGTTGATCAACAAGCGGAATGATAAATTTTGCTCTAGTTGACTAACACGGTTCAGCACTTCAAACCCTACCCAACCCTCTACAGAAGTTTTTTCCTAAATTAATAATATAAATTAGAATGCAAATTTCCTTGTTAAAAACTACCTCGTTAATTTGCATCATAAAGGTTTCAGGACATCAAATAAATCATCAAACTTGGGAACTAAAATGAGACGATTAAATGTTTTCCTTTGCCAAGACAGACCAAAGTCATGCTTCTAATTCTGAATCAGTATAGCTTCTCATGCATCTTGTGAAATGAAGAATTCCAGGTATGCTCTGATGCAAAAACTAGAAATTTCAAAAATATGCATGAAAATATGCAGTTCCTGTTGCATTTGATTTAGTAATTAATTCTAGGTTAATCATGTTCAATTATGTCCAGCAAAGAAGCACCTTTATGCAGGAAAGGTGTTTAGCCCCTCCATGAAACAATATAGGAATGAAAATGATGCACATTAGTATGAATTGAGAAATGTGCAAAGAAATGTGTCAGATGTGTATCTAAATTGGTGTTGAAAAATCTCTTCCATCTTTTAATGTTTTGGCAATGACTCAGTAAAGTAACTTATCATTAGAGAGATGACCTTCAAAAAAGCCTGATCTTGTGTGACCTTAGGCGAACTTGACTGGCTAGGAGAACCAATCGATGCATCATTTCCATTCATTTGACCATCTTTTCCACTGAGTACACTCCTTGGCAATGCTCGAAGCCTGCGAGGATCTATGCCACAGTTAGATGAGTCAATATTGCTTTGTGCTTGAGCCTGTGCCAAAAACTGCTGTTGCTGGTTGGGCGATAACAGCTGAAATTGGCTTTGATTTGATAGAAAGGGCTTGTTTACTTGAGGGCCAAAATTTTGACGTAATTGGTCAATTCCCTGTTAATTAGCACACAGTTTGAGAAAACAAACAAACAAAATACTATTACCAAAAGAATAATGAACATACTGTCAAAGGCCAGCCTTTAAGAGGAAGACCACTAACACCTTGAGTCATTCCTGCAAAAGGAACAAAGCAAGTGCAAGTAGGACAAGATGTACACTGGAAGTTTGTGACTGAAATTCATTTTAAAACTAGTAAAGACTTCTTGTAAACAACTCCTTTTCAATGAATTCCTTATTAACCTAGCATTTTTTACTATTGAAGAGAATTATAGATATATTATTGAACCAACCTCTAAAATACAAGAATTAAATGAAGAATTGTCCTAAACAGATTGATAACAGCAACTAGATTAGGCCCTCTCTGCTAGCAGTTGAAAGTTTAGTCAATTGATGTAAAAATAGGGTACCATCCTTCTTTTCAAAATCCAACACCTAAACAATTTTGGTGAACATATAAATTTCTGCATTGTTCTCTTCAGCTAAGAATACAGAGTAAGAACATTAGCCAGTACTCTGATGCATATGACACAATCCCCAGATACAGTTCTTATTGGAGATGCTATAATATCAATTGGCTCATCTGATGCTGAGTATATACTGACTGTGCAATGGATCCATGCAATCAGTATTTATTGGAAGTGAGGCATCGTCCCTGAAACATGCAATTCAATACCACACTCATAGAGCAGAAGATATCTCAATTCTTAACCAGCCCAACCATAATGTAATAATATTATTGTTTACAGACATTATCTAAATACTGGTTGGAACAATTTTGGCAATCTCAAAACTTGTTGGAATCCATAGATGAGTTAGTGTCCTAAATGTATGTTGACTAGTTGGGATTGTAATAAAGTAAATATTTTGGGTGAAATATCTTTGTATCCATGGGATAAACCAATAAATAAACCATCTCATATGGATAAGGAACAAATCAATGTCTAGTATCTTTAGCCAAGTTGCAACCTTAGCATCAAACCTGAATGACACGACAAGTCAGCCAAGCTCCAAGTCCATGGGTTACTAGTTGTACAAATGGATCAACTAGTCAAACCACATGACAAAATATTTAAATTTATGCAGTATCCCAGAAATGTAAAAGCAGAATTTTAAATACTAAAAGCACTAAAAAGAATAAAAGATCGAAAAGGGTGTACATGTGTCAACCTGATATACTCATAAGGTTCACTCTAAGTCAATCCGTATATTCTGCATTTAATAATCCATGTGCTTTCCATAAAATCTACTAATTCCATAAGGCCTTGTTTCCTACAAAGGCCTATTTTCTAAAGGCTCTGTTTCCATCCAAATTGGGCAGAACAGAAGAATATAAAGGAAAACTGGAAAAAGAATTCACCAGTCTTTTCCTTCGCTCATCTTCGTCCCCAAACAAAAACAAAGGAAAAGTGTCACTGAAGCAATCTTTATGTGACCTTATTTTCTTCTTTGATTCTTCTCTCATAGGAAAGGCACCCTTCCAATCAATTACCTAAGATGGGTGCAACACTGTGACCCTTACCAACTGAGGTAGCTAGCATCTTTCTTTACTTTTCATATTAATAAAGAGGAGCAAAAGGTAGCACCTCATAAGTGAGATCTTATTATCAGACAATTAACAAGTCATGGTACTAGACAAATTGGCTAAGATAGCTTCTTTCCAAGATTTTTTGCAATTGGAGGGTTCATTGCCTTAGAAAATTGCTTGCTAATTTATTAAGCATCCTAGAAACTCCATCCTGATTTTTTTTTTTGTAGGTTTATTGTTGGTAAGGTTTAAAATTAACTAACATTGAACAAATCTTAAATTGTAATCATTTCATAAAGGACATATACTTTCCAGTGACAAGTTTCAAATGTTGTAATGTAAGTGAATGTTTAATACAAAAAATAATAATAAATTTAGCTATCGCATTGAGATCACAATGCCATTAAAAAACAAATTTTGACAATTCGCCAAGGTAGTACGAAATAAAATGCAAACCCATTTACATGAAGCACAATGGAATTGAGGCAACTTCCAAGCCTACACAAGGCATTGAAAGAAGAGAACCAAAGAAAGTCCCTTTAGATCAATGAAGAACTGAGGTTAAGGTTTGACTGAATAAATCAGTGTGCAAATTCCAAGGACACTTCTCAACTGAAAATTTGTTAAAGAACATCTCTTTTATTTAAACATTGCTTTACTAGATTATTGAAAAGGAAAACATGGGAGTTTTCCAAATATCTAAAAGAAAACAACCATGAAGTTGTTTGCAATTTTATGGAGCAAACAAATACGGTATGATGATATGGAGGGAAATATTCGAGACACAAGAGAATAATCTTTTTTATATGATTAAATGCTTTGATCAGGGAAAGACTTCCTATGAATCTCTTAATAATGGAAGCATTCTTGAGTTAAGAGAAAAAATCTCTTTTAGTTTCTCCCTGGCCAAAAATATGTAAACATTCATGAGGATGTATTGAGCATTGACTATGAGGGACAAGGATTTAAGGTTTCTTCAGGTAGAATTAGTTTATAAGATTATTAATTGGGTCTTCCACCCAAAAATTGTCTTTTGAAATTTCTTTTTTTTATCTCTCACAGCCCATAATTTTTGTTATTTGCAAGCATTTAGCTTAAATGCTGTAATCAACTAGAGCACTGCACAATCCATTTCAACCATGGTTTGAAGAATCATTCTGTGTTGTGTTGGCATTGACTAAACATTTCGTTCCACCTAAACATGATATTATGGCATAGAAGTTGCAAGTCGACAAAACCGCAGCATATAAGGCTTCGTGACACCTTCCCAACGCACAAGCATGCAACGTCCTCCTTCAACAGCGTCAAGGTTTTATGAACCTTCTTGAGGCTTCGCCAAGGCTTTGCAACTCCTCCTGACGTTCTCCAACAACGACCACAAGGCTTTGAGGTACTTCACAATGCACAGCGAGGTAGGTGACGTGACATTCACTTCCACCTTGTTCTCTGTCTTCCGATAACAGTGATGCTTTGTAGCCTTCTAGAGAGCCTCGTGAGTGTTCCTAATGACACTAAGGCTTCACAACTTCTTTGTGGCACACGACAAGGTACACAACATTTGCCTCCTCATTATCCTCCTCTATCTTCAACAGTAGTACCAGCACCCAGCACAGCCAACAGATCTCATTCCGGTCAGGGACCCAAACCCTAGCTCGGAAATGAGATTCAAACCTTGGTTCAATATCAGCCACCAAAAGTTGGAACTAGGAAAGGTGCAAAACAAATTGAAAAAAACGGAGGCATCTCTACTTCCACTTGCAATCCTTCAACGAACCTCCTGATTTGGTGTGCATTTAAGTATAAATTTTCTTATAATTTTCATTACTAATTATTTTCTTGTAAATTGAGTTTTCATCATTCCCTTTCTGGTTTATAATTAGTTTACTTTTCTCACCCTCTCATTCCCACAGAAGTAAACTCCAATAGGTATCCTATGCTAAAATGAATGTGAAAGTTGTGAACCTATGTTGGTACCAAGATACTAAGTGGTTTTAAGTATTCATATCCAGTACCAGTAACTAAGCAACCTTGACTAGTTAGGGCACATAAAACCCACACGTAGTGTAACCTATACCACTTGGTAACAAAAAAGTAAATTAATAAACACTGGTGAAGTAGTGAGCATTAACTGGTTCCACTAGTATCAACTACAATTAGTTCTAAAGCGAGATTTATATCTAAAATTTCAATTTTCCTTGGTAAGTTATGGGTGTCTGATACTTCAGCAATCTAGCAGTGTGCAGTGCACATTGTTCAAATTTCACAAAAGATTCTCTAGCAAACTTTTACGAAATCGTTGGTCCAGTAGTTAAAATATTATCAAGTTTTTGTCCATCCATATACATTTTACTATTCTTAAAAGCAATGTTTAAAAATATCTTTTCATTAAGTTGTAGAGGAGTCACTAACCAGCACCACTTAGTCCAGATTTTGCTTGCATCATACCATGGCTATACAATGAAGAGGGATCCATATTCAAAGATCTTTGTGCCACGCCCATGATGCCTTTAATGTCCTGGAGTGATTAAAATAAGCAGATAGAAGATATACAAGAGAATGAAATATCAAAGAATAAATCATGCAAGGGACTCATGGTGATATGCATACAGATGTTTGTTGATTTTGTCCTTGAACATGCTGTGTTGCTGCAGGTCCACTGACAGGGTTATTTTGGATAAATTGCCTGCACCAACAGATTAGAAAGAAGAAATATGTTACTAAAGAAATCCTAATTGAAGGTAAGTTCTAAATTTTTTTCTCTAAATAAAATTTAAAAAGGTACCCGGGATGGTTGGTTGCAGATTTCATTAGTGCAACTCTATTAGCATCAAGAAGTTGTGGGGATATTTCACCATCCATGGATTGAGGCTGCTTCATTCGCTCTTCATACAATTTAGCAGCCAATAAGCTAGCAGTTGGAGGCCCTGAAATGCCATTTGTGTTTGTAGAGCTTATTGTCCCATTGAGAGCAGGATGGTTAACACCTCTTTGTTGCAGTTGAGCTTGTTGCTGTATCAGTTGCAACTGCTGCATCTGTAATTGCCTTTGATGTTCTTCCTTTGCTTTTGCCCGTTGTGTCTGTAAGTAAACAGAAGCTTCCTTAAAGAATTTAATTATCTTGGACTAGACTATGCTTTAGCTCATTGTAGATTCTTATCCAAGGGTTGTACCTCTATGTATGCTGCAGCAACTTGAGAATGCTTTTCATTTGTTCTTGCTATGAAGATATCCCAAAACACAGACCACCACTCGAACAAAAAACCACCAGGAGCATCAATTGCTGCAAGTAAAGCCAAGGTTCATGATTGTTAGGAACAAGAATGAATCCTCAATAGATGCATGGCTAAAGTTACATCTCAGAGATTGTAAAGAAATTAAGATATGATTTGAGAATTGCAACTTCCAGATCTGTTTATAAAGATTCTGATATCATGTAGTTATCATTTACATGAAAAATAACACATTAATTTTAGGTACTTTATATTTTTGTATTATTTAAATTATAGCATAAAATATTTATAACTTTTTAATAAGTATTTTCAAAATTCATATGTTCATGTCATATCTTAGTATGTTTTGTTGTCATTTGTATGTCCTTCAAGGTAATGCTTCCAAGTTTCCAAGGTCAAGATTACAAATTAAGATTAGAATCAGGCAACTTTGACAAAAATATTAGCAAGTTAGATAAAAATAGGGCATAGGAGCGCCCTTCATTTTCTGAATCATCAAAGAAGCAGTCCACTGTGATTTGTTATCAAAAGGGTGTACCATCCAGTAAAATGACACAGATACCCTTCTGACACATGCATGCATCTGACACGCGCAATACCACCTTTTTCCCACCTAAATCCGATCATGTTGTACCAGCTATATGCTACAACTTTGTAGTTGTAGCAGCTAGCTACTACAGCTACAACAACAATTGTAGCAACTACGAACCCGTAGTTGCTACAATGTTGTAGCAGCTACGAACCAACATCTGATATAATTGCAATCCACGCACAAGAGGAATTAGGATTCATTTTTTAATTGGGAGAAGAGTAACAATTCCATGGATAAGTTGTTTGCTCAGGAACCCTAAAGGCTAAACTGGTAAACCCTAAAGTGAACTAGTCGATGAACTTTTGTTGTGTGTATGCTACATATTCCAAGTGATTCAATGAGTAATTGAATAGTTATGATATATCCTTCTCTAACTTGATGAGATAATTAAGAAATGAACTCCATATTTGGGATATATATTCCGCATCAAGCATCTCTATAACACTACTAAAAGAAGGAAATCATTAAAAGATAAACTCATATGTTCCAAGTGACTCAGCAATTAATTGAATGATTATGATATATTAAATTCACCACTCTCAATTGTAGCAACCAAGGTTTAAAATCGTTTCGATCCTAGACCGGAATGATACGGTTTTTGTACTATTTCGTGTCATGCTGATATGATTTCGGTATTTTTTAAATATAAAATATATTAAATAAAAAATTAATCTAAATATTTTAAAAATAAATATGCAAAAAAAATAAAATAAAATAAAATGCATATATAATTAATGAGATAATTTTATTTGGATTTAATTAAATCTATTTAAATTATCTCAATATAGTTAGGAGTTAATTGAAATTCTTAATCTAACTTATTTAATTACAACCTTAGTTTAACTTTTTTCGTTCTCCTTCATTTTTGTTTGCGTACTCCTCTTCTCCTTCTCCTCTATTTGCAAGTTCCTATTCTTCACATTCTTGTTCGCGATGTGCGAGGCATCCTCGGTGACCGCGAGGCCTGCAGGAGGCGTCCTCAGTCCTTCATGATTGCACGTTCCTCTTCTTCTCCTTCTTGTTTGTGTGTTCCTCTTCTTCTCCTTCTTGTTTGCACCACCAACGATGATCGTCGGGCCCGCACAACACATCCTTAGCTGACGCAAGGCCCACAGGAGGTGTCCTCCGCGAGGCCCGCAGGCCTCGAGGGCTGCGAAGCCAGCGTGAGACATCCTCAACGGTCATGAGACCCGCAAGAGGTGTCCTCAGTGGTCACAGTACTTCGGGCTTGTCAATTTTGATCGACGGGCGGAACATAATATTTCGTCAATATCGAGCGGGACAATACGAAAATTTATTCCTTGGTAGCAGCTACGAAATCGTAGCTACTATAACTGTAGCTGCTACAATGTCACTGAATTTAGGCGGGAAAATAGGGAGAAGTGCCCATGTAGCGCGTCAGAAGGCATCTGTGTCATTTTACAAGGGATGGGGCGCCCTATTGATAAAAAATCAAAGTGAGGTGCTACTTTGACAATTCCAAAAAAAAAAATGAAGCGCTCCTACGATTTTTGCCCAAAAAATATGATTGTGGTCATCTTGAAATTGCAATAGCACTTGTAGATTTAAAGCCCATTGCAAAAGGAGCTTGATATTGTATGTTATTTGCATGAGAAACCGTGAAAATACACTATTCATTCAAGTGCCATTTCTAGAATCCTATCTAGAAACAATCAAACAACCCAAAAGAGCATGATAGATTTCCAAACCATTCAAGGTGCTCAAAAAGGGACTTCCCTGCTATTTGAAACATGAAAATCAGAATTTTATAAGAAAAAGTACAAAATTATTAAAAATGGTCTAGTTCATCTTTATCATTTGTCAAACATATAAGCTCTACTCAGCATTCTTTGCATCTGTACAGTACTAAGTTAGTAATCAAGGTACGGGATTGTGATGGATACTCAAATCAATTAACACAATGATCTAATTTGTCATATATGGCAATAAAACATTGCCCAATTCTTATAGTACATTGTATATTAAAAGGCACTTTTTCCAAGGTATAATGTTGCACGAAACTTTTACTATCCCAGCAATATGATGTTAAAATGTTATAAGAAAATGTTTGAAACTTGGAAAGATAGAAAACCCCTCAAGATAAATGAGTGGGCAATTATAACAAGTCCAGTCGACCAGTAGTACACCAGAAAAACCTTATATATATATATATAGAAATGGGCAAAAAGGAGGGGCAAAAGAAAAGAAAAAAAATGTTTACCAACAGGATCAGTCGCCACTTTCCCTTCTTCCTTGAAAGCTTTAGCAGTAGCTTGCAAATTTCGTTTCAATAGATAATCATGAATATAAACATCAAGCCTAACAAGAATAGGGAAAAATTAGGGGGAAAGAATTACAATCAAAGAATCCCCGAAACGAGAAGCCCAAACTGAAGATATAACAACAAGAAGAAGAAGAACTGCAAAAAACTCACATCTTATCAGCCTCCCAATTACTCTGCGCCATACCTTCTCCTCCAGGACACGATACTCGAAAATATCAATATCAAACTTGTACCCCTCAGGCTTCACCACCAAATCACCAAACATTCATTAGTTTATCCAAACAACGAGCCGAAAAAAACAGAAGGGGAACATCAGTTAAACAAATAGATCAAGATGACGTCCCACATTATACGGAAATGAAAGATTCCAGATTGACAAAAGAAACGAACTCGAGTTGGCTACGACCGCGATCAAAACTCACAATTTCACTTTGAGAAATATAAATCTTCTACGGCAATTGAGAATCGGCGAACCCAACCATCAGACGTATCTGAACTCTCCCGTGATCGTTTCTCAAACCTCGATGAAAGGTAATAACAGGGGATTAAAATCGCCACAGAAGAGTGAGGATGGAGAAGGAGATCGATGCGTCAAATAGAGCGATTAGGTCGCCCAATCGGAAGATGGACCGAAATCGCCAAGCGGCCTGAACAACGAAGAAGAGTGGAGGATGAGATTAAAAAAAAATAGCGATTTTTCGACCTTTTCCGGCCCGGATCCGAGCCAAGCATGTAGGCCCGAGCCATCGCATCCGAAGCAAAGCAAGGCTGGAATTAGGACCGCATTTTTTCCAAGTTAGGTTATATGCGGGAACTTGCTTAGCAGATCGTGGCCATTAAAACTCATAGCAAAGAATGGAAAACATGGTGCGCATAAAATATTGTATGCGGGATTCAATTGCTCAATACTCCGAGGCATGGAGGGACTGCACCGACATTTAATCCGAAGCAATGGTGTGAGGTGAGAGCAGATCTAAGCCGTTGGCCAAACAGCGAAGCAGTATCAACCGCAGATAGAGACTCCGCGCACAATTGGTGATGCCAGGACTTAGTAAATGATATTTAAAATTTTAATATTGTGTCTTATCCTCAATTGTACTATTTCATATCTTATTTCAGCACGTTTAAATATTGAAGATACCCCAGGCAAAAATTAAAAGGTGCTTTCAAATTATATAAATGGTAAACGGATATTTTTTAAAATATATATAAAAAATAAAAGGATGCTCTATCAAAAGTTTTTATCTTAAAATTATTCTTATTTTATTGCTATTGTAGCGGCTGCTTAAATTTATTTTTAAAAAAATTGATAAAGTTTAAATAATTTTTAATAAATTGATAAAAATATTTAATATAATAATATTTAGAGTGTAAGATTTAAAATTTAAATTTTTAGGGTTTAACTATAATTGATATTGATTAAATTGATAAATAATTTTTAGTGTTGTGTGGTAGCTAAGGGGCGGATTTACATGAGTACTAAGAGGCTCATGGTCTCCCAATTTTTTAATAGCATTATTTTTATATAAAATTTTTTATTTTTTATATAGATATTTTTATATTTTTATATAGAAATTTTTATTTTCCTTAATATACATATTGTTTAACTCTTTTTTTAAAAAAAAATATTTATGGTTAGTCTAGTGATAAGTTTTGTGTTTCTTTTAACACGCATTTGGAGTTTAAATTGAGAACTAAATTTTAATTTTTTATTTATCTCTCTATTTTTTATATTGTAATTAAATATATATTATGTATTTTTAAAAGATTAAGAAGATTATTATTATAATAACTATGTCTATCATTTAATATGTGATCTCCCAATTTAAAATTCTAAATCCGCCCTGGGTATCTACTATAATTATTTTTAAAATGATTTTATCAAATTAATAAAAAATTTTTGATAATTTACAAATTTAGGACACCTTTTTATTTTTGCCCAAATTTTAAATTATAATTTTTTAATCAAAAAATTGCAATTATAAATTATAATTTTTTGTGTTTTAATTAATCTATATTCTATATGAACTAGATAGCAGACAAATTGAATCTGGGATGACCGACCCGGCCCCATAAAAGTTTTTTATCGGTCATCAGGGTAAATCGGGAAGCGCTCGCGGGGGCAGTCTAGAAGTCCAGCGTCCCAGGATTCACGTCTCATTTTGAAAAAAAATTTCTACAAAATACACTATAGCTAAGGATCGAATCGAGGATATATGGATTAACTACTAACGACCTTTTTAATGAGTGGTTATATAACACTTTGCGGCAACTTTTTTAATCTATGTTCCGTCGTTAAAGCTAATGTTGCAACGGGTCAATGTCAATCATGCTTGATTGAAATCTCATTTATTAATTCTTTGATAATAACCCCTTAATCAAGGTTTGAAAGTAATTTATGATCCTCGGCCAATGTTGCAACGGTAGAACATCCAGTTAATTTCTTAAGTTATTTAAGGTAATATTTGGAAGAGTTTCTGTTAACTATTTTTTAAATTCTAATTATACAGAAATAATTTTGAATATTTGTGAATATTAAATTTTACTTTAACTTTTACAACTTTTATTCACAAGCTGAAAGCAAGAATTTAATATTTTTTTCTGTTTCTATTTTTGTACTTATGATCCATAATTAAAAGTTGACATTTATACCCTTAATAAATTTATTATTTTACATAATTGTCACCATATTTTTAAATAAAATTTTATATTTTATATAATTTATATTTTTATAATTTTTTATACTTATTTTTATGAATTTATATATATATTGTCATTTTTATATATTTATTTTTATTAAGTTTATATCATTTTTAAACATATATATATTATTAAAAAAATAATTTTTTTATATAATATTCAAAATATAATAACAAATATATAAAATATTATGGATGGTATATCAAAATTATATTTAGATAATTAAAAAATAAATTTATATAGTTTATGGATATTATTTTTATTTAACTAAAAATTAAACTTAAAAGTAATTACTCATCAAACATTCAAAGTCTCAATTTTACCTTGTATCAGCTTTTAACTTCTGTTTCTAAACATTTCATGTTTTAGCTTCTCATCGACTTCAAAATAATCTTTATAAGAATCACTTATCAAGATGCAAAAGTCTTCTAAATACTCCCTAAGAATCAAATTTTAACTTTAATAAATTAATAAATAAATTTTTTTAATAAATGGTTAATATAAAAATGTTTAATTAATGAGTTATCCATTTGAGTATTTTTTGATTTTTCACTAATGACCCATCGAAAATTTTCATTATGTCGAATTAGTCACTCCTAAAATTAATCAATTTAAATTAGATATTTAATATCAATTAAAAATAAAGTAATTTATTGTTGATTTCGGGACAACAGCATCGTGATGAACTTTTAAGTATGGATCCTAACAGTATCGTGTCCTAAGAATCTCGGGTAAATTTCCTTTCCAATAAATACTTGACCCACAAAGAAGATCATCTGGATAAATAATTATGAATTTCTTTCGATTTATCCTATCACTAATAAATTGTTTTTATGAGATTATTCCAAAATTCATCAATTCAAATAAGAATCTCAACGAGAAATATGTGAAACCATCTTTGGTACATTTGATTTAAGTTATCAGATATAATCTTAGTTATGTGATTATTAAGTAATAATATAACCAAGATAATGAGTAATGAAATATAACCTGAAGTTATTTAGTTCAATTTAGATAATTAAATAAAATCTTATTTGCTGGGAGGTAATAATCTATGACATAATATAATATTTTACCGTATTACCTTTTAGTTAAATTTAAATATAATAATATTATATGTTCATAAATTTAAAATAAAAAGTAAGATTATATTATATACATATATCGTACCCTCAGTCATTGGGTACCGACGGTGATCACCGATTGTCGTTGTCGGTTGTCGATCGTGAATAATGGTCAGGCACCGACGGTGATCACCGATTATCGTTGTCGGTTGTCGACCGTGAATAATGGTCAGGCACCGACGGTGGTCGCCGGCAGTCGTAGTCGGTCGTCGACCGCGAATAATGGTCGCCGGTCGTCAAAGGCGGCGGTCGGCGGTCGTCGACGGCGGCGATCGGCGGTCGTCGACGGCGACGGTCGGCGGTCGTCGACGGCGGCGGTCGGCGGTCGTCGACGGCGGCGGTCGGCGGTCGTCGACGGCGGCGGTCGGCGGTCGTCGACGGCGGCGGTCGGCGGTCGTCGACGGCGGCGGTCGGCGGTCGTCGACGGCGGCGGTCGGCGATCGGCGGTCGTCGACGGCGGCGATCGGCGGTCGTCGACGCCCGCGGTCGTCGACGGCGACGATCGTCGACGGCGACGGTCGTCGACGGCGACGGTCGTCGGTCGCCGACGGCGGCGGTCGCCGGTCGCCGATCGCCGCCGTCCATGTGCCGCCGGTCGCCGATCGCCGACGGCGGCGGTTGCCGGTCGCCGCCGACCGTGTGCCGCCGGTCGCCGGTCGTCGGCGCTTGCCACTATCTTTATTGGTAGTCGCCCGCGAATAATGCCTCTTTTGTTAAGGTAAATATTGAAGAATAATTTTGGAAAGATAAATTTCATAATCCTGAAATCAAGAAAAACCTTACTTTCTTAAAATTTTCCGATTCCGAGTTGCATGCCCCTTTACTGACATTTCAGACATCGATTATTACTTAAAAATCACTGATTATCTAAATCAAATAAATTTTTTTTAATAATCTTGAATAGATAACTAAGATTATCAAAGATAACTCTAAATCAAACGTACTCTCAAAATTAACGGGATGGTCAAAAGTTCAACCATGGCAAAATGCTGATGCATTTATAAACCAACTTAATATTATCGAATATGTGATAAGATAAAATGAATGAGGGTCCGTCTAGTACACAATTTTAAAAAAAAAAGGTAAAATACAAAAGCACTTTTGAATATCAGAGAAGTATGATTTTTTTAAAAAAATATATTAAATTTGATATGAATAATCAGGGGTAAAGTCCATGTTATACCCTTTTATTTTTCACTTATCCTAAAATAATTTCTCCTTTTTTGGCTATCAAAATAGTCCCTCATAATTCAAAATATTTCTCGAATTCATCCTTCCATTAGATTTCCATTAAAAACAAACAAAGATAAAATCTTATCACTCATTTATAAGTATATTTTTGTCACTCTTGTTTGTTACTTATCCAAAAATAGTTCTTTCTTTTTACATACTACCAAAATGATCCCTCATATTTTAAATGTTTCACAAATTCATCTTTTTCTATTAGATTTTTGTTTAAAATAAACTAAAATAAAGCTCATCACCTATTCATATCTCTTGTTAGTTCATTTCTTCACATTTTTTTCAAATTAAAACTTTTATTTTCAGCTAAATTAATTCTGAATTATCAATACATATTTATCAATTATAAAGCAACAAGAAAAAAAATTATGAAAAACATAAGCTATTTTGATAAGTTGTAGAAGTTTAAGTTATAATAAGAAAAAATGCAAATACTTTCATGATATGCGAGTAGGCAAAGTCAGAGATTAGATAACTTCCATTCATATCATGCATCATCACAAGAATATCTTTTAATATAGAAATGAAATAACGGTAGATATAAATAAGTGATGGGATTTATTTTCGTTTGTTTTTAACAGAAATTTAATAAAAAAGATAAATTCAAAAAATATTTTGACAAACATGAGGGACCATTTTGGCGACCTAAAAAGAAGAGAGACTATTTTTGGATAAGTGACAAATAAGATGGATGAAAATGGGCTTATGAATGAGTGGAAATCTAACGGGAGGATAAATTTAGGAAATATTTTGAAACATGAGCAACTATTTTGGCAGTCCGAAAAGAGGTGGGACTATTTTGGGATAAGTGAAGAACACAAGGGACTAAAATGGGCTTTACCCCTGAATAATCATTATAAATAATGTCATGACTTGTTTTCCCTCATGTATTGATAGCTAACACGCGAAGTGTTATCATCATAAGATTTAGAAGTCAAATCCTAGCGAAGTTAGATACATATCTTCCCTCATGCACTATTCGCTATCCGGACTAGTGGTCCATGGATTTACTTACTTCGTATTAGCCCTAGGACGAGTTTGTTGGGACCTCGATCGACCCGGCTAAAGGAGAGTGAATAACCGATCACCTTATATTCTCTTGGTTTTCTTCCTACACGTGTTAGTTGTGCAAGCAGAATAATATAAACTAAAACTAACAACTAAAAGAGGCACATCGATTTACGTGGTTCGGAGATGGAGCTCCTACTCTATGACTGTCCGTAAGGAGGACGATCCCGATCCGTCAGTGGATGACTCCCCAAAAAACCTCCGGTTAGCTCGTGTAGCTCTTTATGGATGGAGAAACCTCGCCACAACCTCGCAAGCACACCTGAGCACCAAGACTACTAATTAGCATTTAATTAAAGCCAATTTCGTCAACCCTAGCCAGCCAAACCGAGCTCCCTTAAATAGAACTCATAGTTGAACTAGCTGTTACCAGTCGACTGGTGCCAACACCAGTCGACTGCTCCAGCCAAATTCGAGCGTTACAGCCCAATGTTCAAATTCCAGCCGACACTAGTCGACTGATCTTTCTGTGAGCTCTCCCAGTCGATTGATCTCGGCAGCAGTCGACTGCCCAAACCCTAAACCTAGGATTTTTCTTCCCGAATACAATTCACTCAGCACTCACGACTCACTTGACTCTTTTTGCAGCCTCAACCTGTTGCCTTCAAGCCTTCTTCGACTTCGACTCTCGTCCCTCGGATGCATGCAAGCCCGCAAGTTGTCTCCACATGTCATCCTTCGCGTATGCCTCGAAGTATGTTTCCCTCAACTCATCGTTCCTACCTTGTCCACGGTCCCACGGATGCACCATCCTTCATCGGACCCGAAGCCGTTAAGCTAAGGCAATGTGTATCCTGTAGAATCTGCATACTCAAATATACATATCAAATAGAAGGGTAAACCTAACTTAAACCATTTTCCCAAATATCAAAACACATGGTCTCACGGACAATAGATTGCCCCAACAATCTTCCTCTTTTTGATGTTTGACAATACGTTTAAGTTAGGGAAATAAAATAACAAATACAAATACTAAAAATATTTGGACTTACATTGCCAAGGCTACACCTTGGATTTATACTGCCAATGCATACGCCAATATGCAATGCAAACATGCATGGATCCTATTACAAGACATCCCCCACAGCTAAACTCCCCATGAGTTAGAATTTTTACCAAACGGACTTTTTAAGAACTTCTCTAAGGCTCCCCCTACATGGAACATACAAAGGCATTTTAAGAACCTATCACAAGGTTCCCCCTTCAGCAATTAATGAGCAACAATGCTCCCCCTTCACCTAAGCTCCCCCTTGACCTAGGATTTCTTATAAAGACATGTTTGGTTTCCCACTTAAACTAACACTTTTCTCTCTTTGTCATACATCAAAAAAATTTCAACAATCTCTCAATTATTGAATTCTTTACCCTCTAATGATTATAAACATTGTGTAATAACCCCCCTATAAGATTATACATAAGTTTGATATCATTAGGACACTTTTCGACATTATTAAAAATAATTTCAACATGCATCAGTCGACTGAGACATTTACCAGTCGACTGACCTTATCGAAATTCAACCTTACAGAATTATCAGTCGACTAACCTTTGCACCAGTCAACTGATATACTGATATCAAACTATTTCTGCATTTCTGACCCAATTTCAGAATATATCAATAAATCTACTAATCTCCAAAAATCTTCAAATTTTGTGGGGAGTTTTGTGGTACCCGTGTCTACTTAGAAAAAATACATTTAAAAATGTATCTATCACTAATCCCAAGTGATCCGGGTGTATGATTTATAGAAGGGTCGAGAGCTCGGCCGGGTTCGATTGCCGATCTGAACCGGTGTTAAATGGGTCAGGACCAAGGATTACCCCGAAGTCGGGATCTCCGATGTCGGGATCCTCGAGGTCAGCCTTCTGAGGTCGGGATCCACGAAGTCGGGATTCTCTAGGTCGGTCATCCGAGGTCGGAATCCTCAAGATCGATCGTCCAAGGTCGGCCATCTGAGCCCGGGATCCTCGAGGTCGGCCGTCGGAGGTCGGGGCACTCGGAGCCGATCGGCTAAGATCGGGACGATCGGGGCGGGTCGTTCGAGGTCAGCCCCTCGAAGTCTACTAATCGAGGTCAGGTATTTATGATTGCATGGAGATATCCGGACAACTGCGAGCCTACCCTATCACATGAGCCTTTCTTATAACCATTGCCTGGCAAAGCCATCAGTAATTAAAGAGGGACAGAAGAGACAGCTCCAATATGATGTCAAGCGGCTGTAACAGTCTCTCAACATTAAGGTGGTTGTCACTATCGTAATCTGTCAATCGATCTTCTCTTAATGAGACGTGACAGCTCGCACGTGGGAATACCTTTCCTCCCCCCTATATAAATCCCACTTGAACTTCTGAGAAAAGGGGGGCTGCCATTTTTGCAACCACTCCACCATATTGAGAGCCCTATTTCGGTCCGACCTCCAAGCTACAGCAGACCGAGTCGGCCGGGTTAGACCGAGTCACCCAAGGAAGAACCGATCTTCGCTTGTCGACAGGATCAAATTTGGCGCCGTCTGTGGGAATCTAGCCTGATCGAAAGCCGAAGATGAGTGAATCCAACCAGGTGACTGTTACTCTTTCACGGGAAGACTTGGAGCTGCTAATAGAAGCTAGGGCCAGGAAATTGGCAGAGGCACAGCAAGTAGCTGCTCAAGCAGCCGCTCAACCCGTTCAGCCGGGCCCGACAGAGCAGACTGCTCGAGTGGGCACTGAGGGAGGAGCTCGACAGGATGAGAGTCCTCATTTCCACCGGGAGTTGTTCGGCCCGGCCGAGGGAACTGGGCAATCAGACCCTCACGAGGCTACATCCAGCCGTACCAGAGCTAACAAAGGGAAGGCTCCCCTCGCGCCGACCTCGGTGGAGCGTACGGGATTCCCCTTTTCCACCCAGATCCTGCAGGAACCCTTGCCCAAACATTTCAGACTCCCGTCCATAGCTGAATACGGGGGAGCCTCGGATCCCGAAGAGCATTTAATGAAGTTTGAGAACGCTTCAATACTTCATCAATATTCCGATGGAGTAAAGTGCCGAGCTTTCCTGACCACCCTGTCCGGATCGGCTCAACGATGGTTCGACAGACTGCCGGAGGGATCCGTAAGAGAATTTTCTGACTTCAAGAGATTGTTCCTTCAACATTTCGCGAGCAGTAAGAGACACCACAAAACCAGCCTCAATCTTTTTACCCTGAAGCAGGGCTCCAAAGAGCCCCTCAAAGCATACATCCGAAGGTTTAATCAAGTCGCATTGGATGTACCCACTGCCACATCCGAGGTGCTAGTCAGTGCCTTTGCGCAAGGCTTGCAGGAGGGCGAATTCTTCAGAGCCTTAATTCGAAAACCCCCGAAAGACTTCGAAGATCTCCTAGGCAAGGCCAGCAAATACGTGGATGTAGAAGAGGCACAAGCCGCCAGACGACCGGAGGTCAGACCAGCACCCGAGGTACCCCAGCATCATCAGAGGAGTGCGCCTCCCGGAGGACCTCTAAGAAGTCCCAGAGGTGCGGGACACCGACAAGGAACTGAAAGGGGAATAGTGCAACAAGTGGCCCAGGGTTGCTTCCCGTCCAGATGGCAACCCTACTGCTCTTTTTATAATAGCCACACACATGACCTGCAAGATTGCTGGCAGGCCGGCCGAGGTCGAGGCCGAACTGGCCGAGGTAGCCCGAGAGGGGCCCATCAGGGGGGTGGTCGGGGCCGAGGGAGAGCATCTCCTAACCAGCCCGAACCTCGTGATCGACTAGCCGCCCCTACAGCCAGGCAGCTATTCCCGATTCCGGGTTCGCCCGAGCGGGGGAACACCAGTGAAGAACAGGCTAATCAGCAAAACTCTGTGCACGGGTCCATCAACGTCATCTCAGGCGGACCCACTTACGGGGATTCCAACAGAGCTCGGAAATCACAAGCCCGGCGGTTAGACGTCTACCAAGTGGGTTGCAGCTCCACGCAAGCCCAAGGGCCGCAGATCAGTTTTGGTCCCTCAGACTTACAAGGAGTAGAGGTGCCTCATGAGGATGCGCTAGTCATCACGGCGATTATAGCTAATTATCAGATTCATAGGATTATCGTGGATACAGGGAGCTCGGTAAACATTCTGTACTTGAGAGCTTTTGAGCAATTACAGATTGAGGCCACTGAGCTTCGACCAGTGGCTACACCTCTGTTTGGCTTCACGGGAAATGAAGTTCAGCCCTTGGGTCAAATCAAATTAGCCATCTCTCTTGGTGAAGAACCTCTAAGGAGGACTCGGTGGTCTACCTTCCTGGTAGTGGACGCCCCCTCGGCCTACAATGCCATCTTGGGCAGACCGGTGTTGAACGAGTTCCGAGCTGTGGTGTCCACTTTCTACTTGAAAGTCAAATTCCCGGTGGGAGATCAGGTCGGCGAAGTCAAAGGAGATCAGAAGGCTGCTCATCGATGTTACGTGGATGACGTCCGAGTGGAGGTTAGTAAAGCCCGCCGATCTGCAACGGCCCATTGTAATATGGTGCATTCCTCTCAGCCATCTCCATGGGCTGAGTTGATAGAGGAAGAGGAAGAGGTCCAGCTCTTGCCTGACCGAGAAGAAACTAAGGTGAAGATAGCTCCCGGATTATCGCCCGACCTCAGACGACAGTTGGTAGAATGTATGACCCAGAACCGAGATGTATTCGCCTGGTTCCAACAAGATCTTAAAGGGGTCAGACCCGAGGTAATGGAACATAAGCTGCATGTGTACCCTGACGCCCGACCTATGAAGCAGAAGAAAAGAGATTTTAGCCCTGAGCAGAATAAGATCATTCAGGCAGAGGTAGAGAGATTGCTGGAAGCCGGGCACATCCGGGAAGTCCAATTCCCAGCCTGGCTGGCCAATGTGGTGCTGGTCTCCAAGCCGGGTGACAAATGGAGGGTCTGTATCGACTTCAGAGACCTTAATAAAGCTTGCCCCAAAGATTGCTACCCGCTCCTCCGAATAGATCAGATGGTAGACTCTACCGCCGGGAGTGAACTTATCTGCATGCTTGACGCCTATCAGGGATATCACCAAGTCCCATTATGCCCGGGTGACCAGGAGAAGGTCAGTTTTGTCACAGCCGAAGGTACCTATTGCTACACAGTTATGCCCTTCGAACTCCAAAACGCCGGGGCAACTTACCAAAGGCTGATGAATAAAATCTTTAAGGAGCAGCTCGGGAGAAACGTGGAAGTGTACGTCGATGACATCCTCATCAAATCCGCCCGGGCTGCCGACCTCGTAGCAGATGTACGGGAGACCTGCCGCACCTTGCGAAGGTATAGCCTCAAACTCAATCCTGCAAAATGTCTGTTCGGGACCAAAAGTGGGAAGTTCTTGGGCTACATCCTGACCGAGAGAGGAATAGAAGCCAATCCGGGTAAAGTGAAAGCCCTGCTAGACATGCCACCGCCCAAAAATCTAAGGGAGGTCCAGCGCCTGACTGGAAGGATCACGACCTTATCCCGGTTCATCTCCCGGTCGGCCGATAGAAGCCTGCCATTCTTCAAGATCCTGCGCAAGGCCTCCAAATTCCAGTGGGATGCCGAGTGTGACCGAGCTTTCGAAGAATTGAAGGCATATTTGGTCAGTCTGCCAGTGCTAGCCAAGCCTGAGGAAGGAGAGCCATTGTATGTCTACTTATCTGCCACAGAGGGAGCTGCGAGTGCTGTGCTTGTAACCCAGAAACAAACTGAACAGCAACCAGTCTATTTCTTTGGGCATTTATTAAAAGAGACCGAGTGTAGGTACACTACACTCGAAAAATTAGCGTATGTCCTTGTGTTGATGGCGCGGCGACTGCGACCATACTTTTTGGCTCATCTTATCCGAGTACTGACCAATAGCACACTCGAAAAGGTCTTGACTAACCCCGAAGTCTCAGGTCGGATGGTCAAATGGACAACCGAACTAAGCGAGTATGACATTCAGTATCAGCCCAGAACGGCGATCAAAGCTCAGGCCTTGGCAGATTTCTTGAGTGAACTTCATACAGAGGAAGAGGAGGGGGTCTGGAAAATATACGTGGATGGGTCAGCCACCCGGGTGGGGAGTGGCTTAGGCATTTTGTTGATGTCTCCTAAAGGAGACCCCATTCATCTCGCGGTGCGACTAGAGTACCAAGTTACCAATAATCAGGCGGAGTATGAGGCCCTCTTGGCGGGCCTACAGGAGGCCAGACAGGTCGGGGCCAATCGGGTCATCCTGCATTCCGATTCTCAGTTGGTGACTCAGCAGGTGGCCGGGCGGTTCGAAGTAAATGACGCAACTCTGCAGACTTACGTAGAGGCTTATCAACAGTTACAATCAGAGTTTCAAGAAGTTCAGATTATACAGATCCCCCGAGGAGATAATGTCAAGGCGGACGAGTTAGCTAGGCTGGCTAGCTCGGTCCGACCATGGGTCTTCCCCAAACCTTCACCCCAGGTCATGCTGGTGGCTCAAGTCGAGAGGGAAGCAGAAATAGAGATAGAGGGGGACTGGAGAGCTCCATTCATTGCCTACCTGAAAGAGGGGACTCTTCCGGACAACCCCGAACGAGCTCGGATATTGAAGATCAGAGCAGCCCGATTCACCCTGATAGGAGACGCGTTGTATAAGCGGGTTTTTTCCCGACCTCTAGCCAGATGCCTCGGGAAGGAAGATACGGATTACGTGCTCTGAGAAGTACATTTGGGGTGCTGCGGAAATCATTCAGGAGGTCAGTCCATGGCTCGGAAGGTTCTGCTGGCCGGTTACTTTTGGCCGACCCTCCAAAAGGATGCAGAGAAGATAGCTCTTTCTTGTCTATCTTGTCAGAAGTATCAAAACCTATCACACCGACCGGTGGAGATGTTGCGAACATCCACCGTATCGTGTCCCTTTGATCAGTGGGGCATGGATATAGTGGGACCCTTTCCCAGGGCAGCCGGTCAGAAAAAATTCCTGTTGGTAGCAGTAGATTACTTCTCCAAGTGGGTTGAGGCAGGAGCCCTGGCTCGGATCACTGAGCAGGCAGTGAAGAAATTCCTTTGGCAGAATATCTTATGTCGGTATGGCATACCTCATAAGCTGGTATCAGATAATGGTCGGCAATTTCAAGGTCGGATAATCAGAAATTGGTGCAAAGAATTTGGGATCAAGCAGGTCTTCACTTCTGTGGCATACCCTCAGAGTAATGGACAGGCTGAGGTCGCCAATAGAGAAATCCTGAAAGGACTCAGAGCTAAGCTGGATCAGGTCGGCGGGTCCTGAGTGGATGAGCTGCCTGGTGTCCTATAGGCCCTTCGGACCACACCCAAAGAGGGGTCGGGATGCACTCCCTTCCAGTTAGTGTATGGGAGTGAAGCGGTAGTCCCCATGGAGGTCGGTTGTGAGTCAGACAGAAGACAATTATATGGAGAAGATGTTAGTGATATGAGAGAAGTGTCCTAAGGCAATCGCCTTATGATGTAAACATTTATTTTAATAAATGATAATTCACTATTTGAGTATACATGTTTTGTGTATTTGATTGGGATCTTGAACTCATCTACTGAATGTCCGCAATACAACTCACAGCATAAGAGAATTTGTGATGGGATCACAACTAGTGATTATCTCTAATGTGCAATTGTGAAGTATTGAAATTATCCCTAGTCGATGAATTGATAAAAACGGACACTATCAATTCTGTTGAGACTAGCATGGGTTATTCTCTAATCAGCTGATTATCACTGGCTGGTGACATTGGGATGTCCGGAGATAAACATGGATGCTAGTTAAGGGAACTAGTTCATTGGAGTGACTAGCTGTAAGACTTCATATGGGAATCTACATGTAGATATGTCAATGAAGATCTTGCTGCGGCTTAAGTGCGATGTTCCTTTGACTTGCGGTGTTCAAGTCATCTTGGTCATGGAGACTTATACTTTGACATCTCAAGCAAGCATCTCCAAGGAGGTGTGGACCCAGGATGATTGGGTATAAGCCGAAGTGCCCGAAGATGTTTGAACAGCCTACAAAGGATTCACCACTCCTTGCGAGGAGATGTATACCCAGGCCTATCGTCGGATTGTTACTCAAAGCCTCTGGCCAGAGCATATCATGTTAAGAGTGCGAGTCTCTTAAATACATGAGAGTAATTAGAAATCCAAAGGACGAGAAAGACACTACTTGGGCTAGGTGTGACGTAGTCAGCCTAGTGGGGACTGACACCATAGACCGTGTCCTGAACCAAGTGGGTATAAGGTGGTGAAGGGAATGAGGCACGATTCATTAGAGCTGCTGAAGGGTTTCAGAATAATTTCTTCTGGGGTCAAACCGTTGATCTTTCGATTAATTGGGGATCATGATGTACTACTAGGTGCCACTCATGATCGTTCTATAATTAATGGGTTAATTATAGACGGCCAACATAAATCGAAAGCCTATTTAGTCACACGCAATACGAGTAATCCGAAGGATTTAAAACGAGTTGAAAATTGGATTTTCCGATCAAGAGAAATAAGTCGAATCTGAGTTGGTCAGAGGCGCAATGGAAGCTAAAAATGGCTAAGTCTTTTGAAGGCTTTTTGGGCGAATTAAATGAGTTTAATTCGCGACGGTTCGGGTCGGTTTGGGCCGGCCAAAGAGGGTGTTAACCCTCTTTGGGTGGCCGGCCAATAAAGGAGAATAAACCAAGTTTATTTTGGTTTAATTAATAAAATAAATCTAGTGTGATTTGTTTTATAAATTATGGATAAATAAATTTGTATAAAGAAATTTATATAAATAAAATTTATAGAAATTTATTCTTTTATGGAAGATTAAAATAATCCGTGAATTGGTTTATTTTAATTTTATAAAATCAATTATGAATTGATTTTTCCATAATAAGAAAGTTTATAAATTTCTTATAAAATTTATTCCATAATTTAAAGAGAAGAAGAATTAGTTTTATTATAAATTAGTTTATAATAAAACTTGGTTTAAACGGAATAATTAGTTAAGAAAATTTATAGGATAAATTTCTTATAACTAATTCCGTTTAGAGGGAGACTTAGCAAAGAGTTGCTACTATATAAAGGACCCAAAGGCTAGCCCTTTGAGAACACATCAATTAATCAAGAGATTAATTAGAGCTCTCCCTCTCTCTCTCTTCTCCTCTCCCTCTCCTTCTCTAGCCTAGGGCCGGCGCCCTTCATTGAGTTAGGGCCGGCTCCCCCTTTGGTTGCTAGGGCCGGCGCACCCTATCAACTCCAAGAGAAGTTGGCGTGAGCAACCAAGAAGAAGGAGAACCCGAACACGAAGAAGAAGAAGCGGATAGCGACTCCTCTCTTCTCGGAATTCGATTCCGTTACTTCGTTGGTTAGTTTTCCTAATTTTTCTCTTGTCCTTCTAGTTGTGCCTTCCGAGAATCTAGTAGTTCTCGTCGGCACAAAACTCGTGACTTTGTGAAGTCATCCCGAAGAGAACTCGGCGTGGACGCGAATAGAGGCGAAGCTTCCAAGGGACGCTACGGTTGGATCTCGTCCCTTTCTTCAAGTTACGCGAGGTATAAAAGTAAATTAGTTTACTTTTCCGCAAACTTTTATTTCATGATTATGTCGATACACTATAAGGTTGCATGCTAGATACGAAGTTAAAATAATTTAGGAAATTATTTTATGCAAACTCTTCCGCTGCACGTAAAAATTTTAAATTTTACGAACTCGTATCCTTGTCGACATGCACCCGGTCCCAACAGTGGTATCAGAGCCGGTTAGTGTTCGACTTAATCAAATGATTGTTTTGTGGAAAACTTTGTCATGATCTCAATTTCGGAAAATTTTTCCAATTATGGAAACTTTCAAATTATAATAAATTTTAGAATTAGGAATTTCAAAGTTTGGAAATCGTCATGAAATTTCGCAAACGTTTGAAATTTTCTAGTTTCTAAATTTTTATAATAATTGTGAAAATTTCCCATCTTTGGAAACTTTCCAATTTTGGAAATTTTTCTATTTTAGAAATTTTCCAACTTTGGAAATATGTAAGTTTTCTTTGTACCAGAAACTTACAATTATTCTGAAAACCTATTTTCGAAATCTCGCAATTTTGGGCACTTTCTTTTAAGAAAGTCTAGACAAATTCATGGACAATTAATTGACAATTAAATTTGAATTGGTTTTTAAATTGACAACAAATTCTTTATTTTGGATTGAGCCTCGGGGAGCCGTCCAATTTAAAGTTAGATGTTGTAATTTAATTTCCCAATTTTAATTGAAATTGTCATGTTTGATTTGGATTGAGCCTCGGGGAGCCGTCCAATTGGATTTACAACACTTTACTTTTCTTTGGGTATCTGAGCCTCGGGGAGCCACCCTTAGAAAACGATTTGTTGTAATTAATCAATCCATGAATAAAATATGTTTTAAGAGGTGATGCTCTTACATATTGTTGTCTCCAAAATTAATTAGGAAAATGGTTTCCTATAGAGTTTTCTTAAATGAGATTTTCATGAAAATAATATGTAGTTGAATTAAGGGATTTGTCTCTTAATTTAATAAGATTTGATTTAGAGAAATCAAAGTCTTGAACATATTATTTCCGAAATTAATTATGACAATTTAGGAAATTGTTTCCCAAAACAATTCCTTAATATAGTATGAGATTAGAATTAGGAGATCCGGTTCCTAATTCAATTAATGAGACTTGATAACTTAAGTCACATACATACTTTATTAAGGAAATCGTTAGTCATGACAAAAGTCATGAATGTGCTTAGAAAAGATGAGACCTAAAACCCCTTACAAAATATTAAGGCTAACACCTTCCATTAATATGGTTAGAATCGGAGTTTTGTTTCTCGCTTGGGTTGATGGACACATCCATGCCCGACTTGAACCTTAACATGTTCAAACCATGGAATTAGTTTATGAATAATATAGTTGGAGTCAGAGGTCAATCCTTAGTTTTGGTTGTTGGACACATCCAAGCCTGACTAAACGGTTGAATGAGCTCCAACCATATTAAAACTATTTCTTGATTAATGGGTCAGCCTTAAGCTTGGAGCATCGATTTGTTGTGCCACAGCCAAGGTCGATGTGAAGAGAGGTGCAGTTGGGTGCTATGTATATGATGCATACTTGTTAATGAGTTAACAACCCAATGATTTATGCAAACATTCAATTAGTTGATAGCATAACGTGATAGTTACATATACGTGATATGTAATCGGTGTAATTACCTACCTTCATAGCTAAGGAAAACTTGATGGCCACAGCCATGGTGATTCTTATCTATGGTTGGATATCAACCTATTTGGAGATGTTCCTACGATCTCCCGAATTGATAATAAGGGTTATTCAATTTGAAAAATAAATAGGATTTTATGTATGTTGATACATTCTTTAATAAATCTTCTCACATAATCTCAATTTGTATTTCTAGGATAATCACTCGATCATGTCTTCTCTGAACTTGCGTTCCATTTTGGACACAAATAAACTGACTGGGCCAAACTATATGGACTGGCTTCGAAACCTGAGGATTGTCCTCAAGCAGAGAAGCTTGCTTATGTCCTTGAAGAACAACTTCCCACCCATCCTCCAGAAAATGCAACTCCAGACCAATTGTTGGCTTATCAGAAACATGTGACCGATTCTGAAAT